>WEKX01011721.1:790-10876 GCA_013390025.1 Pitta sordida
GAGTTACCCCTTGGATAACAGACCTGCTCCCAACACTCATTATCCTCGTTATCCTCATTATCCAGGAGATCTCTAACTTCTTCCTTGTTAGTCACAGCCTCAACCTCTTCTGTTTGCTCCATTTACTGGATGCCCACGAGTGACTGGCACCACTAGTGTATCTCCCTTTCACTCTCCCTAATACCACAGAGCCTTTCAACCTGCTCCTTAAGGTCTGCAACTGTGAGGAGCAGATCATTTATCTGCTCACATCGAATGCACACATTCTTATCTATTCCATCTGGTTCTGTCTGAAGACCCCAGCATTCCCTACAGCCAATAGTCTGGACAGACGCATCTTTAAAGAAGGCTGATGATGTCTGCGTAGTTGCAGATCTTTTTCTCACAGCCTTGGGTTTCTTAACTACCATTTCTGACAGTGGGAGGGAGAGGATAGAGAGAGCTCAGAGAAACAGTACAAGATTCCAAGACAGCGGCAGCAACCCTGCCCTCACAATCTGCCCTTGCAAACTGCCGTGCTAACTGCCTCTAAGCTTTTCAATGGCCCTGTTAGCCTACTCCTGTTCGCCGTGCTCCGAGGTCGCCGTGCTCCCAGGAGTTGAGTACCTTTAAATAGACAGAACCCGGAAGCCTGGAAGTGCAAAAGCCACGCAATTCGTCAGCTCCCGATCCCATGCCGCCTCCTCGGCAATTCAAATGCATGCTGGGATCTGTTGCCGGAAGCCCGACAGGGGAGTTGGTTGGAACAAGAGGATCTTTAAAGTCTCTTCCAACCCAGGTCATTATATAATTCTATGATTCTATGTTATGAAAACATATATGGAATGAGTAATTAAGGTATCACTGAATTTTTCCAAACAAAACGGGATTGAAGGTTTGTTATTTCATAGGTTCTTGATGAAAACTATAGTCTTGATTTCACACAGAATCATACAGAATATTATGAGTTGGAAGGGACCCACAAGGATCATCTAGTCCAACTCGCCATCTAACACCCGTACAGAGACCGAAAGCACATCCCAGAGCGGTAACACAAACCTAGTTCCCTCACAGTCTAGCAGGCCACTCCGAGCCGGAAGGGGCCCAGGATCATCTAGCCCTACACCCCCTAGCTAGACCATGTCACTAAGCTCCTTGTCGAGTCTTCTCTTTAACACCTCCAGGAGTGGTGACTCCACCACCTCCCTGGGCAGTCCATTCCAGTTTACTGCTGAAGAGAAAACTGTCTTATAATCATACTATTTTGAAATTAATTTGTTTTTTCTACTCTTTCAACTACAGTGACTGTAGTTTACCACAACCTTCAAAATTCACCACACCAATGGAATTTCCTTCCTTTAAATGTTTATGAACTTGAAAAGGTTGATAAATGCGATGATGGAGTGACATGGACTCTACTCAGGCAAGGTCAAAGAGTAGAGACATATTTATTATATTTTAATAAGTAACACAGATACAGAAAAGCGACCCGAAAAGCTTTCCCACCACGTTGGTCACGTACACCACCAGCTCCCCAAACTCTCCCATACACTCATGGGCACCTCGCAGACATCTCTCTGCAACCGGGCAGCCTCGAGTCTGTCTGTGTAAATGGTCTTTTGCTGTTTCCCATGCAATGTTCCCCTTTAATTTTTAAGTTTCCATCCAGTAAAACATAGCAGTATGCATTGAACATTAAGCACATGTTTCAATCCCTTCACAGTCTCATAAGCATTTAAGAATGTGCTTGGTTTAAGTGCTACTTAAATCAGACTGACAACAATTTGACCTAAGAGTACGCTAAACTGCTGCGCTGGATTGGGATGGGATAGGATAACCAATGTGTTTTAAAACTGGAAATGGGCTGCATGTGGAGGGAAGGCAAAGTGATACTAACACAGAGAGTTTTGTTTCTGCCAAGACTCCACTATGTGCTTCCATTTCTTCTCTGGCCATGTCAGAAATGTTCCAGTTCACCACAGCATTTAAGCAAATTACTTGATATAAACAGATGGTGCAGGGAGGGAATAGGTTACATGCCTTGTGTATTATTTCAAAACCAGACCATTTAAGAACCCAGTTCTTAACTCAGCATCAAGATCTGAGTCCAGAAAGAAGGAGTCCACAGAAATGTGTTCTTTGGGAAAGCACAGAAAACAGCTAATTTCATACAAATCATATTTCCTAAAGGAATACAACTGAGAAACTTTATTATGATTTTGAAGAATTAGGATTTTTTGCTTTAAGGGTTTTTTTATAAAACTTAAATTAATTACTTTATTACCCTTTATTTTAAAGATCTATGGTTCCTTTATAGCAAAACAGAGAACAGAAGACAGCTTTTAGTACTTTGAAAATGTACACTACACAAATAGAAAACAGCTTCAAGAACAGCTCTTCCCATGTTTTCTCAGATCAACTGGAAACTCATAAGGAAACTCACATGTACAAAAAAGCATACTGCTACAGAACATATTGCTTTCTGACAAATCAACATATTTCATAGAAAAAAGAAGTTGTTGTAAAGCTTCCAGCAAGCTCTAATCCTCAGGAGAAAAGCCTTCTTAGTCTTTTTAACCATGGCAGCTGTCCAAGAGAAGAATAAGACATAAATGTTTGCAATGAGTTGAGATATAGTCACTGAAGTACAGCAGTAATTCTGGAGATAAAACACTGGCAATGTCCAGCTCTAAATTACACCATCATTATTAGTGACATGGTCTAGCCGGGGGGTGTAGGGCTGGATGACGCTGGGCCCCTTCCGGCTCGGAGTGGCCTGCTAGACTGTGAGGGATCTAGGTTGGTGTTACGCTCTGGGATGTGCTCTCGGTCTCTGTACGGGTGTTAGGTGGTGAGTTGGACTAGATGATCCTTGTGGGTCCCTTCCAACTCATAATATTCTGTGTGATTCTGTGATTCTGTGATCATTAACCTAAAGCAAGTGTTTGCAAGGAGTAAAGGAGAAACTGTTGCCGCTCCTTATGCCTGAATGAAAGTCACCAGGGCCTTACCTGTCATCCCAAAGACTTGAACTCCTCTACCTTCTTGGGAGAGAATTATGGTTACAGCCTGTCTGCCTGTACCAGCACCATGAATTCTGACAAGATTATCCACAGTAAATACTGTTTCTCACAGGGCAGATAGGCAGAGAGTGCCTGAACTCCTTTCCTCCAAAAGGCATTCTGCACAAACAAGAGTGTGAGATAAAACACTCTCATGAAATACAATGAAATAGTAGAAATTCTGTCTAACAGGCAAGTTTAATGAGTAATGGGCATTTGATAATTTAATTTTAGGCTTCTGGTTTTTGTTACCCTGTATCCTGCAGTGTACACCCCACCCTTTGTTTGACAGCACTGGCACTACTTCTGCCCTGGAAATACACTTCAAATTATATTGTTGTTTTAAATCTAACCTTCACCATTTCTCCTGCAGGAATTAATGTGAGAATGTCACAGAAAGACCATCAACAACCTTTACCTCCTGCTGGAAGCAAACACCTATATCAAGTGCTGCTAGTAAGTGGACAAATACATTGCAAGGTCTCCGTGGCTTCAGAGTTGATAAAAGTTTATAGAGCCAGGGCTGCGAGCAAATGTTTTACTACCATTGAACGGTAGTAAATCAGATGGAAACTTTTATTTTTTGTTAGCTCCTGCAGAACTAGCTGAGAGCTTTAACTGCATTGATTGCAAAGTCATCTTCTACTCCTATTCCAGATACTCTTTTGTTCCTTCCAGCAGTAAAAATAACTAGGTATCTGCTCACTGCTGAGGTAGCCCTCCAAAGGACACAGTCACATCTGGGCAGCGAGGCAGGACAACTGTCAGTACACCATAGCTACTGCACAAGTGTACACGGGAGGACTAGCATAGGGAGATCAGACAGTTCTGCAACCAGAACACCACAGCATAGGGCTCAGGAGCACAGTGGGAAGTCAATAGCATGTTCAGTCAAATAAAAAGGGTGCAGTAAACCCCCTGAGTCCAGTGTGGTTTCTAACTCTGAGTTTCATTTGAAATCAATTACCTGATTTCAAATCAGGTCACATCGAAATCACCTCTGTGTCACTGCTGCAGCTGCCTCTGCCCTCCTCATGCTCCCCATTGCCCCTCCACAGCCTCTGGCAGATTCGAAGCTGCCTGAAAGCAAACTGAACTCTGACCTGGGGATCCTCAAGAAAGCCATCACGAGTCACAGGGAGCAGCACCCCAAAACAGCTGCACTCTTCAGCACCTCACAGTTTAATATCACTCAAAGAGGAGCGCGCCTTTTTACTCTGCCTATCATCATTAGCACTGAAAAGTGCACACCATTCCCTATTCAGTTCACAAACCCTTCATCACCTTTCAGGATTTTTTCTGTTGATTGCAACTGACTGGAGTGTGAAGACTAGACAGTCTTTTAATCCTTTCCTAGCCATGATTACCATCAGTGGAGTAAAAGAGCAATTGCCTGGCAGTGCAATTGGCAGAACAATAGAATGTTCTCGGAACAGAAAGTAGCCTTACATCAAGTTCAGCATCCAGCCTGTTCAAGCCCATGATGCCTTCCCTTGAAAACTGTAGCACTTAATGATAGTTTCCTGAAGGATTTTTCATTACTCTTTATGACAAAGACTCATATTTCTCATTAACAACATTCTTCCCTAAACCAACCCCCCGCGAAAAAAAAAACAACAACACTTCAAACTTGAACATAATCTTGTTTGTATTTCAATATTTTTACTTATCTGGAAGACTTTATTTTGTATTTGAACAGAGAATAAACAATCTGAATGAAGAACAACTAATTTCCAGAAAACTGAGACATCTAACTATTATTCAGCACCTACCTGAGACATTTTCAGCATTAGGAATGTTTCCATAGAGATACTTATAGAGCTCTGACAGCATATGACCAAAGATTAGTTTGATTTAAGGATAAAGAAGGAATTAATTTCTTTATTACATAGGCATGGGGAATACCAGTAGTACTAATATGACAGTCTGAAAAGCTTTGTTCAGACTGAAATTAGGCATATAATTTCAGATCATGGAATTTTAGTTAGTACCAATTCCTAGACCAGTTGCAATGGCACAGGTTTTCACGTAAGCGCTTGCAGGAGTAACTCGCAGTTCTGTATGATCTTCATCACAACAGTAGTTGTCATGCCTTCAGTGGTCTTGATATGTTCAGTTACTGTACTAAAACACCCTGAGTTTTCTTTCACATGTTCACTCCAACTTCTCTGACACAGCATGAGCATCACTGTCAGGACTGAAGAGGAAAAGTATTTTGAACTGATGTGTATAGATAGCAAAATCTTATTTACAAAGCTGACAACCCATTTGCAAAAATGTAATCACCAAGTAGCAATGACATAAATAATATTCAAGTAGGTGACGTCTGGATTAAAGTTTTAGACCTCACTGACATTCTCTGAGTCATCCACTTCTTTCTCAGCCTTACGGAAGACATTATGTGAGTTAAACTCAAAATACCTTTTGAAGAAAACAGACCTGAAGAGATGTGGGTTTCCAGTTTCTTTTTTTATATATTGATTTTGTTTAAGTGCTTTACCCATTTAGATGGGTACTTATATTATAAACCTAAGCAAACACAGCAGTCTCTAGTACAAAAAGTGGAGTTATTAATCTCAAATGTAAATGTGACTACAGAAATTTTGTCCAGCAATCAAGAAACATGGGTCGCAAAGAATAAATATTTCAGCTAGAGACATCAACCAAGGTGATTGAACAACCTGACCTTACATGTGAAAACGACAGATGTCTTGAATTAAAGTCTTAAAATTAAATTCACTTATAAATTATCTCCTATTAATTCCAAATGATCCTTGTTCACACAGATTTAAGGGGAGAGATCACATAATATCATTCCTGATATAATTTTCTAGTATCTGAAATTTGAAATAAAGGAAACTGGAGAGTTGGACTAGATGATCCTTGTGGGTCCCTTCCAACTCAGAATAACCTGTGAAAAAGAAAATAACATAATTAAATCATGCAATATGGAAAAGGAACAAGAAAGACAAGGCAAGACTATTTACAAGAGCACATAGAGACAGGACCAGGGGGAATGTGTTCAAATTGAGGTTGTAGCCAGGCAGGGGTTGGCCTTTTCTCCTTGGTCTCTGGGGACAGGACGAGAGGTCATAGTCTTAAGCTTCAGCAGGGAAGGTTTAGACTTGATATTAGGAAAAGGTTTTTTACTGCAAGAATGATTCGGATGTGGAATGGGTTGCCCACAGATGTTGTTGAGTCACCAACCCTGGAAGTGTTCAAGGGGAGGCTGGACAAGGTGCTGAGTGACATGAAATAGATGTAGATGATAGGTTAGTCAGATTATAGGTTGGATTATAGCTTGGACTAGATGATCTTCAAGATCTTTTCCAGCCTTATCTATACTGTGATATTGTGATACTGTGATACTGTGATAGAGTAAGTTTGGATTAGATATTAGGAGGAGATTCTTTACTGTGAGGGTGGTGAAGCACTGGAACAGGTTCCTTAGAAAAGCTATGGATTCACCGTTCCTGGAGGTGACCATGACCAAGTTGGATGGGGCTCTGAGAAACCTGATCTAGTTGGAAGGTCTCTGTGCAGGAGTGTTGCAACTAGATGATCTTCAAGGTCTTTTCTAAACAAAACCATTCTGTTCCTGTTTCTGTGAGCATCAGTTTCTTTCTCTCCCACCTACAAATTACTTTTGGAGAGTATTTCTTGTGTTCCTCAAACCAAAAAATTAGTTAACTATTTTGGGGGGCGGGGCAGGGGAGGTGGTTGTTACACTGAACACATCTGGATAACCTTGGTGATTAGTGTATTTGAAAACTACAGATTCATTTGCATAATATAAACTCCATGCACCATACAAATGGAACTTGTACTTTGTGAATTCTCCAACACTTTAAATTATTTAGTCACAAAACATTCTCTGTAAAAGCACTAGTATGATTTTCTTGTGTTTATACACAGGACTAGACTCAACTGTAACAGCATCAGATAAAATGTTAAAAATCCCTTTAACTGAAAAAGTTGTCTCTTAGACTTTTAGGACATAAAATGGTATCTACACACTCCCAAAAGCAGTGTAACCACATACAAGCACTCTTTGAGTTATAAAAATATGTGGATATAATGTCACATGATCTCTGCAGCTTGGAACAAAGAGAAGCACAGAAGCTTTTTCTGTATTCATAGTGTTTCCTTCTTCTATGCTACTTCCCATCTCCAAGATTTTGATAATATGTATCATGAACTTATGAAGGACATCCACTCAATCTAATGACATTATCAATAAAGCTGGATGAATTAGGCAGCTGCGGACAGACTGCCACATGCCATTCCAGGTCAATTTTACAGTCCAATAGACAAGTTACATCTTTTTCAGAGTTTTCTCACGGTGTATCCCTCCGGCTTCTAATTTCCATCTGCTCAGATCAGCTGCTGCTATAAAAGCAGGTCCACAGGGGAAGCCTCCAATGCAAATGCCTATATAATTGCCTTTCCTGGCAGTTACATAAAGTCTATCTATCTATCTGCAACCATAAAGATAACAGTCAAAATAAAGGAAAAAACCCCACTCCAAATACAAAGAAATAATTTAAAAGGACAGTAATCAAACAAACAAATGAACAAAAAGCTCCCCAAACAAACAGAAAAACAAAAGCCCCAATCCAATAAAAAAATCCAAACCCAACCCTGCCTCAAAACCACTACCAAATTCACATTATATTCTACTTTATTAATTTCTAATTTTTATGTCATGTCTGCCATGAAACTCATTTAGCAGGATCACAATATGTCACTTTTCAGGGTGAAACTTGACAGATATAGAGGTTTCAAGTTTAGATTCATAGAAATAAATCTGAGGCAAAAACTTCTGTCTCCAGCAACAGTGATGAGAGAGAGTAGATTATCAGTAAGTTCAAGTTGAAAGGACAGATGTTTGAGTAAGAATCAAAAACATTGCAAGTAACCCTATTCTTATGTTCAGCTATCAATGCAGAACATACTGTACCAAAATAAATTTTAGGAAGTCTAACCAGAGGCAAACATTTATACTATGTATCTGACTATTTTTCCTATACCACAATTACAGACATATATTGATATAAGATACTGCAAGTGTGAAATAAAATATCAGAACACACCACTGAACGCAGCATTTGCAATTACAAGAGGAGAGGGAAGACAGTTAAAGCCAGCAATTAAATATTCTGGAGATTTTCCCAAAACACAGATTCAGGTCAAATGCTCTCAATCACGTGGACATTTGTGTATCTAAACTGATGGACCTTCAGCATTCAAATCAGCCTGACTGCATAAGGTTTGTAGACATGGAAAAGTTTTAGGTCAAAAAAGAAATGTATATTCTTGCGATCTCTGGACAATAATTAAAAAAGCTCCTTCGCTCAGGAAGTTTATTCATGCTTATCCAGGCACTGTCAACCTGAGCTATAGCTGAAAGGGCAAATTCAATGTTATTTGATATTAAATCATTATCTGCAGAGTCCTCAGATTTCCTGAAATGAGTATTTCAGGAAAAATACCGTGTTCTTCCTCTATCACCAGGGTATGCATATTTAATTTTGTTTCCCAGCAATTCTTGGCAGACACAATGGTTGTGTCTTACACTTCCCTGCAAGGCTGTTTTTCCAGGACCTACTCCAATGACTTCTGAAACTCCACAGAAAGGTCCTCTTGCAACCCATAGATGTTGAATCAGACCCTTGAACCTTCACCATTAGTGATTGTTCTTCACTGTGAAAGAAAAGAATTTTTCCAGATATTTCTGCTCCTGAACTCTTTTGCAGTATATTCAACACCAACAGCTTAGACTTTCCAACATCCATCAGATGGAGATACTCTCTGAAGTGGCGTTCCTCTTCAATGCCCCACATGTATTTTTGAGAAAAGCCCATAGAGTGAGGTAATGTTCTTCTGTCCTGGAATCTCAGTCCAAGGAAGTCCATCATAGCATTTCATAAAACAAACAGTTGCTTGTATCCATACTAATATATGCAATGTATATAAAACAGAAGTCAAAATAATTTTCATTAAAGCATCTCCATTTATTATATACCAAAATTACTCCAAGAGAACTTGAATTCTACTGATCCTCATATTGTTGTTGGAATAGAAACTTTGGACATTACAGGCAAGATGTACATGTAGTAGCGAATGTAGTCAATGGCAGGTGCAGAGTCCTTTGAGAGCAATATTTTCCCTTTCGCTGGAAAATATTTTCCCTTTTCGTCTTGAAAATAAGAAAAGAACATTTGTAGCATGAACTATATTTAAGGGGTTTTCTGCAAGAATACCTCTACAAAATCTATAGCCCGTATTGCAGAGGAAGTAAAGTTGGCTCTTTCTAGCATTAAAATTTAAAAATCTCCAGTAATTTACACAGGAGATTCTCCTTACAGGTTTACAGGTTATTCTGAGTTGGAAGGAACCCATAGGATCATCTAGTACATCTCCCAAGAAAACACCCACCCGAGGATCAGGCCTACATGTGTGGAACCACGGGCACCACGCTCCATCCATCTGAACCTCCCACCATCGAGACCATGTCGCTGAGCTCCTCATCAGGTCTTCTCTTAAACACCTCCAGGGATGGCGACTCCACCACCTCCCTGGGCAGACCATTCCAATGAGAGGTCACTCTCTCTGTGAAAAACCTCTTCCTAACATCCAGACTAAACCTCCCCTGGTGTGGTTTAAGGTTATGTCCTCTTGTTCTGGTGTCATCAGCCTGAGAGAAGAGATTCACACCCACCTGACTGCAACCTCCCCTCAGGTAGTTGTAAAGAGCAATCAGGTCACTTCTGAGCCTCCTCTTCTCCAGGCTGTGCAGCCCTAGTTCCTGCAGTCACTGCCCATAGGGCTTGTTCTCCAGTCCATTCACCATGCTTGTCACTCTTCTCTGGACCCTCTCAAGCAGCTCAACATCCTTCTTAAACTCAGGATACCAGATACCAGAACTGGACACAGTACTCAAGATGTGGTCTGACCAGTGCTGAATACAGGGGAAGGATAACTTCCCTAGTCTGACTGACCACACTGTTCCTAATACAGGCCAGGATGCCATTGGCCTTCTTAG
>WEKX01011721.1:19865-43670 GCA_013390025.1 Pitta sordida
AGCCAGCAAAGCTGGAGGAAAAAACCCCTCAGTGTATTGAAACTGCGAAGGGGAACTGCAAAGTAGCTGTGGATTACTATATTTACATTTATATATGTGTAGAAAGGGAGTGGTTTAAAGACAATTTAAAAAATCCTTAGTGGTCGAGTGTCACATATTGCATTATTAGAGAAAAAAAGCCCCACCAACTGATAACTGTATGATGCCAAAAGATTTCTAAGTACAGAGAGCAAAGAACAAAACATCAATAACAAGATTTATCTTTCATAAATCTCTAGCACCTGACCCACTTACTGTTCATAATAAATAGAAAGTCAACCCAAGAAAACACACTTTGTCAGGTTTCTGTGACCTACTGAACATAGTACCTCTGCAGGCAGGAGCTAAACATCAAAACTCTACGCTTCACTGATCAGCTTCACAATAAGAATGAACTGCACTGGGCTTCACAGTAATTTTGTTCTCTTTCTGCTTTAGAAATACAGTCATACCTCCACAGCTGTGGGGTATGGGTCTCTCTGGAGTCCTGTAAATATTCTAATCTGCGAGCAGTAGTGGGTCATACAGGCCACGCCCACTGATCTGTCTCCAGCCAATCAGGAGCACTGGGGAGCGCTTTCTCTTCCTCCCCACAGGCTCTCACAGCACAGGGGAGCAAAGGGAACTGTTTCTGAGCCCCCTCTGACTGGGGACACCTCTAGAGAATCCCTGGGCTTCTCTTCAGCCACACTGCCACTTCCACTGCCACCGGTCCCTAGTGCTGTCCGCATGGCCCCAGCAGAACACCAACTCCACCTGCTGCAGTGAGGAGAGGGCATGGGAGAACAGAAGCTTCCTGGTGTGGTGGCGTAGACACATCCTGCTGCTGCCCCATTCCAACATACAGCACTTGGCAATTGGCTTTCACTGCAGTTTAGCACACCTGTTGACATCACCTTCCCTGCCTGTAGCCATGGAAACAGTAACACACAGACACACAGGCAGTCCCTGAAATGTTCTGGCAGGGACAAACGCTTGAGAGAACACATGAGCGGCAGAGAGGGAAAGGGGATGGTAGCTCCGACCACAGTCCCTGTGGAGAACAGTATGTACAGTGCTGCCACAGCGCTTTCCCTGAGGCTACATCTACGTATCACCAGGTGCACTGGACTACATATGACGTACTACATACATGAGCTTTTCCAGCCATGGAGACATACAGGAGTGGGGCAGGGACCATGTCAGGGAACCGCGCCATGGCATGGTGCTGTGGGACTATAAACACCATGTAACCTTCGCAACACTCATGAGGCAGTGATCTGTGGCTGTCCCTGGTGAGCGAGAGGCATCACCTGTCCACCCTGCAGGGCCATGCCCGTCCCATTCCATGGGGAGCATCAGTGCTGAAGAACTGTACATGTGTCAACCAGGAAGCATCGTGAGTCACTGAGGCAGGTTCATGGGAAAAAAAATTCCACAAGACAATGCGGATGTGAATATGACAATGCAATGTACCAGGACATGATTGTAATTATATTTTTTTTTCCATTCATATAAGAACAAAGCAGGGTAAATCACAATAACAAGAAGTAAAACAAAGCTAAGAAACCCAACCGAAACAAAAGCATCTTGTGACTTTTAATGCCAACAGTTATCTTTGTGGACAGTACCTAGGTAGAAGCACCTTCTATAGTATAGTCGTACATTAAATTGTTATGAAATAAACCCATTGGATATATCCATTGGGAGGTACTCTACTCTGCATGTACAGTTAGACCCCCGCATTTGCGAGGAACAGGTCATGCCAGGAGTCTCACAGAACGCCAAACTCAAAAAGACCTGTAGGTCATTAATATCCATGCGGGCCATGCCCATTGTTCCACCTCCCAGCACTCCCGAACGCTGCGGACACTTTTCCACTCCTTCCCACGGGCTTTCTCAGCACAGGGGAGCAAAGGGGACCGTTTCTGAATGGCTGCTGCCACCACGTGTGCTTGCCCTGCCTCCACAGTGAGGAAGGGGTGTCCCTGAGCTCTGGTAAGCATTCTTGGAGCCTGGAAAACCTCAACTTTGCAACACTGTGACACCCCATGCTGCTTATGGTGGGGGAGTGGGCATTGGTATTGGAGTTTCTTTCCCTTTAACACCCACTGGTCCTGGTAGAGGCAGTGCTGCCTGGGCTTTGACTGGGTTTTGAGTAACAAGGAATGGCATGTCTTGTGGTGGTGCTGCACTGGGTCTCAGTGGAGCACACAGGAGACACATAAGAGTGGGTCAGTGTTGGGAGAAAGCTGGAAATTTGGAGATCAAAGCGCCGATCCAATATGAGTTAACAGCTAAGATTCTGTTTATTCAGAGTTCAAGCAGATAATATATAGCACTCTTTTGCTAACTCATCCTTGCCAAGCAATTTTCCTGCTTTTTCAGTTACTAGCAAAACACCTGTTGTTTTCTTTTGCCCAAAACATCTTATATTTCTGTTGTTCAAGGACATGTTTATGAACTATCTGAAAGTTTCGATCCTGTGTTGTGCAGTTTCTTAAAGGGCCAGTGCCCTTTAGATTCTAACCATGTCTCTACAGGTCAGGGACTAGGGTGTGGTGCCACAGGGCTCTAACCACCATTGCGAGTTGGAGAAACTACTCACCCACCCTGCGCACCCTCCCCGCGCACCCTCCCCGCGTGTCCTCTTCAGGGGGCTGGTCCTGTCCCACCCACAGGGAGCGCTGGCACCACCCCTTGGCAAAGCAGAGGCACTGCGCATGCATCGTCCCAGAAACCTCGCAGATCCCTGAAACTGAATTGCGAGAAATTTTCCTCACAAATGCGCAGGGTTGTAATAAAGAGGTCTCAATGCAGCGGGGATATACTATATATAGAATACTCTGCATATATCAAGAATAGTGTTGCCAGTAGGACCAGGGAAGTTATTCTTCCCCTTTACTCGGCACTGATAAGGCCACACCTTGAGTACTGTGCCCAGTTCTGGACCCTTCAGTTTAAGAGAGATGTTGAGGTGCTTCAATGCGTCCATAGAAGGAAAACGGATGGTGAAGGGTCTGGAGAACAAGTCCTGTGGGGAGCAACTGAGGGAGCTGGGGTTGTATAGTCTGGAAAAGAGGAGGCTCAGGGAGACCTTAATGCTCTCTACCTGAATCCATACCTGAATGGAGTTTGTAGTCAGGTTAGAGTAGGTCTCTTCTCTTAGGCTACCAGTGACAGAACAAGAGTACACAGTCTTAAGCTGTGTCAGGGGAGGTTTAGACTAGATATTAGGAAGAACTTTTTCATAGAAAGAGTGATTTCTCAGTGGAATGGACTGCCCAAGAAGGTGGGGGAACCACAGTCCCTGGAGGTCTTTGAGAAAAGATCGGATTATGTACTTAGTGGCATGATTTAGATAATGGGATGGTGAGTTAGGTAACAGGTTGACAATAGGTTAGATTAAGTGATAGGTAATAGGTTGGATTCAATGACCTCTATAGTCTTTTCTAAACTTATAAATTCTGTGATTCTGTGATTCTGTGATTATATATGTCATGTGCTGTAAAAGACTGCACTAATTATCAAGTCATAGAATCATAAGAATGGTTGGAAGGGACCTAAAAGATCAGTGTCTCCTACCATGAACAGGGTAAACCAGGTTGCTCAGAGGTGTATTATTTTATATTATACCTATATGAGTTTTAGTAAGTGTTTAAAGGAATGAAAATATATATATGTATATCCTGGGTGTTTGCAGTGTGTCCAGGTGAGCAAGAAAGCCAATGGCATCCTGGCCTGTATAAGAAATACGTAATGTGGACAGCAGGATTAGAGAAATGATTTTCCCTTTGTATTTGGCACTGCTGAGGACACATCTTGAGTACTGCACCCAGTTCTGGGCCTCCCAATTCAGAAATGACATTAAGGCGCTGCAGCAAGTTCAGAGAAGGGCAACAAAGCTGGTGAAGGGCCTGGAACACATGTTTTATGAGCAGTGGAGAAGAGGATGCTCAGGGGTGACCTTATCACTCTCTACAACTACCTGAAAGGAGGTGGCACCCAGGTGTAGCTACAACTATGTGGTATGCTGCATGGCTTTTCTCCCAGGCAACTAGCAACAAGATGAGTAGATAGTCTCAAGATGCACTAGGCTTTAGCTCAGCTTAAAACCTGGACATTAGTAGGAATTTCTTCACTAAAAGCATGATTTGACATTGGAGGGGACTGCCCAGGGAAATTAGTGGAGTTACCATCCCTGGAGGTATATAAGGCAAGACTGGATGTTGCACTTAATGCCATAGTCTAATTGACATGGTGGTGTTCAGTCAAAGGTTTGATTTGATGATCGCAGAGGTCTTTTCCAACTGTATTGACTCTGTGATTCTGTATTCTGTCCTCCTTTATATTCATAATGGCAGACTGCCTGTGCAGATTACAAGATGTCACTGCTAAGGAAAAAACACAAATCTGTACCTGTGAAGATATATCAATAAATCTGTTTTAAAGAGGTAACTGGCATGTCAGGGGAAGACAGATCATCATTTATGATATATCAAAACACAAGGCATACATCTACTCACTACCCGTCTTCTGCTGTGGTCCTTTCCACTTGATAAAACATTTGAATCCTCATCCTGCCTATTTTCTTATTCCACCACCTACTGTCCAATGAAAACTACAGCAGAAAATAAGTGTTCGGCCTGTGTTAGACACAAAGCAGAAAGATTCACTGCACAAGAGAAAAAGTCATGTCTTTGTGAGAACTGGTGAAAACCATTAAGATAGATAGAAGTGAAAGCTGATTCAGTTGGGCTCAAGTGCTTCGTTCAGTGAGAGAAGAGGCTTTCAGCTCCCAGGATTTAGCTCTCTGCACAAGTTTTGTAGAAAGATTTCACAGATTTTTTTTTTTTTGATTGGCCAACCAAACTTATTCCATCAGTTTCATAGTCACAAGAGCTGATTTGAAGACGGGGTGCAGGGGGAGATGAATTTGGAAGATTTATTTTCAATGAGTTTAAGGCATGTTTGCTCAGGGGAATTCTCCCACAGGAGAGCCATCTTTCCCAAGAATTCATTTGTGTTTTTCTCCTCCTGTATTCCACAGGGATTGGTTCCCTACTGTAGAAAGAATATAAGATTGTAGACTTTTCAGAAGGCCCCTGTGGCAGGGTGGTGGTGGGAGAAATAATAAAAGCCTTCAGAAGAGCAGAGTTATGTCTTTTTCCCAAGTCCCAGTGTTTGTAACATTGCTTGTTAGGTTTGATGTTCTTTGTATTTTCGCCTTCAGAAATAAATTATCCTAAATCCTTCCACGCCTGGAATTTTTGGGTGATACATTTCCTTCACAAAGGTTGTGGGGTAAGCATCTCATTCTTGATCTGTTTCAGCCAGAGCTTAGGGGTTTAGCAGAAATAGTTATAAAGTAATTGAATGTTGGATTATATGCCTTGTAATATAAGGTCATCATTAGAAAAATCATCCAAGCTAGATAATTCATGTTGCAGAAATATGCTAGAAACTCAACATTTTCTATGTGTCAAGGTGTTGACTGGGGAGGGGGATTCTGCAGGGGTGGCCTCTGTGAGAAAACATCAGCAGCTGGCCCCACAATGAACAGAGCCAGTTCTAGCTGGCTCCAAATAGAATCTGCCACTGGCCAAATATGAGCTCACCAGGAATGCTGGTGGTACCTCTGTGATAACATGTTTAAGAAAGGACAGAAAAACACTGCACTGTGGCCCCCCCCCAGTTTCTTTTCATTTTATTCTAGAGAGGTTTCTGTAGCAATCAAGTCATGTGCCAAGTTCAATTTTCAAAGCTGTAACATCACAGGATATTCTTCTTGCAAGTGAAAAAAAAAAAAAGGAACTTTTTATTTGCACTCCTGTAGGTATGATGGTAATGGAGCTCTACAAAACGGTCTGTAGCAGACAGGTATGTAAAAGTTCACTTTTTTTCTCAGGTAGTTAACAACTAGTTATAGACAGAAGCATGAACACCTGGAAGTAACTCTGCTAGAATTTGTCCAACATAAAAAGCAGTACCATCCCAGACACATTTCTGGAGGTAAACAGAAGACCTGATGATAGTCCTCCATAACCCCATTTAACAAGAGTTCTCTTGTCACTGCTTCCTATTTTTTTTTAAACTGGGCTGATATAGTTGGAAAGAGAACCTCAACAGCTTGAGCAAAACAAGTATTATTTATATTTCAGCGGTGTGGTTGATCCAAAACATTTACAGATGTAGAGGATAAACAAGGTGAGAGGAGCCAAGCATTTTTCACTTTTGAACACAAGCTTAGACTACAAGAGACAGATGGTTTTATGGGATTTTCGTTCATAAAAGTTAATGTCTGAACACAAAATTGTTGTGTTTTAACCACAGCTGGCAACTAAGTATCGTATAGCCACTTGTTCACATAGTACCCCAGTCCCTACCAGTGAAATGTGGAATAGAATTGGAAAAATGTAAAATCTGTGGGTTGAGATAACTGTAGTTTGATAATTGAAATAAAGTAAAATGCAGTATAATAATCGTAATGATAATAACGGTTCCAGAAACAATGACAACAATGACAACAAAACAATAATAATAATAGTAATATAATAATCAAAAGGGGAAAAAAAGAGAGGAATAAAACCTAAGAGAAACAAGTGATACACAATCAAGTTCCTTACCATCCACTGACCAGTGCTCAGCAACAATAGGTCCCTCTTGGCCTATATCCCCCAGTTTACATACTGACCACAATGTTTTATGGTATGGAATATCCTTTTTCCCAGTTCAGGTAAGCAGTCCTGACTGTGTTCCCTCCAGCTTCTAGTGCACCTGCTTACTGGCAGAGCTTGGGATACTGACAATTCCTTGATGCAAGGTAAGCACTAATTGACAACTAAAATATTGGTATGTTATCAACATTATTCTCATACTCAAACAAAACACCACATTGTACCAGATGCTAAGAAGAAAATTAGCTCTTCTCCATCAGAAACCAAAAAGTTTCTGACATGAGGTTTATATGGCAGTGGAAACAATGAGAAAATTGATTCAAATGAGCACCTTCCCTCTGATGCTACCCCTGTGCAAAGTAATAGCAACATACCAAAATTCAGAAAATTGCCACCTTATTCTCTTGAACAGTCTGCCTTATATCATATGAGTGTTCTGACATTCTAGAGCACTTCTTTCCAGGACTAGCAAGACATAGCAAGAGTCTTAGTTTTGTGCAGATTTCCCTCTAATATCCCTCATCCTGTGAAGTAACTTATGTTCCATTTTTCTGCTTTTGCACCAGTTATCTCCCATCTAAAAATAACGTTTTAGATTTTTTAAGTGAATAATATAAAGAATTCAAGAATAGGGATCAGATCCTCTACTTGTTTTCAAGGAATAATTGTTACAGAAATAATAAGAACCTGAAATGTTGCCAGGTAAGTGAATGATTGAACTAAGCGGAAGTTTTGCCTTGTTTTGGAAAGAACTTTTATTCTACTTCATAGGACAATTTGCAGTAACCAAAACTCGAGATTAAATCCCTCATTTCTGAAAATATTAAAATCAGATGTGAGTCCTTGTATCTGGATTTCTATAAAAGTAATTTCAGGACTAAAGGTATCATAGAATAGTAACAGTTTTAATCACTGTGTGTGCAAGCTCTGTGGGAGGCTGAACTAATTAAACATGACATCATTCCAATGCCTCATTAAAGGAAATATTAAATTCATCTTTCATTTAAGAAAATAATAAAGCGAAATTATCTTAATAAAAAAGAAAAACTCTAAGAAATACAAACATCTACAGAATTGGTATATCCTCTGTTAAGGACACAAAATGAAAGACCCCACTTCTAGTATGTGCTCCAATTTAAATACAGTGAGCCCCCGCGTATTCCCGGTCCGCTATTTGCGAGCTTCAGTATTTGCGAGTGATTTTTCCATGAGATGTGTGACCTCAGCGCATGCTCAGAATGTACTGGGACCCCAGTGAGCATGGCCCCCGGTCTCGCCACTCGTGCTGCAAGCACACCTGACCCCGCCCCCCCCCTCCCCGCCGCTCGCAGGAAGAGTACAGTGGGCCCCGTCTGCTCATGAATATGTAAATTGGTCCCAGCCGGGAGCCGACATGGCGCGCCCGGGATGCGTTTAGTGTAAAAGTGTGGTTTTGCACAGTTGGAATTGTCCTCCGCCAGGCTACAAGATGGGGTGATGGGGCTGCCACTGTGTGGGTGCCATTNAGAGAGCAGCTAGAGCTCAGAGTCCTGATTCAGGCACTCCAGGGGAAAGCAAGAGATGATCAGGAAGAACCCCCTGGGGGAAGGGGGAAGGGAATTGCAGGCCCTCTCTCCCTCTTCTAGTGGCTGGAGTGCAGCAAGAAAGAAACCCACCAGAGCAGCCCCTCTCCAGCCCCATGCAACTGCAGCTCTCAGAGAGCTCCAACCAGCTCCCTGCCTCTGCTGCCACTGTGTGAGCTACCCAAAAATTTACTTTTTTTTTAATTCAACTGCCACTTCTCAGTTTTTAATTTTTTTTTTCTCGTCTTCTCGATAGAGAGAGAAAATGACCTTGGTGTTGCTAAGGACCAGTATCCACAACAAAATTCTTCATAAACTGAAGCCATAACACAAAGATATGGAATATATACACACCACCCTAGGACATCAGGCTTATTCCAAGAATAAGCCTTATATTGGGTCATGTGAGGAAGGCATATCTAGACTGAATGCAGGAAAAATATGCATATATATATATAATTTCTCATGAAGAGACCAATAAAGTACATAGGGAGCTAATGCACTGACACTAGGTGAAGTGGATGGAAACTAGAAGAAATGGCAAAGTAAGTAGAAGACATGACAGATTGTACCATGCTTTTAAAACTGGATGGAGACTTCATAGGAACATTTTGACAGCATAAAGCATAGAAGATGCCAGAGGTGGTGTCTCCCTTGAATTAGTAACAGTCCTTGATCAATATTACAGTGAGCAGTAGTTCTTTCTGGAGCTCTTTATCTTTGCCAAGTAGAAGGAAATGAAGCTGGTTAAAGATGAAAGAGACAGGAGAGAGAGAAGACATGGAAATGGGATCTAAAATAATAGAAACTGTGCAAAGGACGCATGATAAGATGAGAAAAAAATAGAGCTCAATTTAAAAAACTATAGAAGTTCTATTAAAGTTTCATTTTAAAATACATTTTTGTCTTGTTCCTCATGTAAAAATAAGCAGATTGTAACCTGGCGTGTGGGAGACCCGGATTGGATTCCCGCCAGGGAGACAGTGTTAAGAGTTGGACTCGATGATCCTTGTGGGTCCCTTCCAACTCAGAATATTCTGTGATTCTGTAATTCTGTGAAGTATTACAATTAATTTATTTACTGTTTCTTATTTGTTCTTATTTGCTCCTGACAAAGAGGTATTATTGTTGAGGCAGGCAGGAACTAAAGCAACATGTACGAAGAGATCACACCTTAAGGCCATTTCTTTTTAGTGTAGCTGTCTTTATTGACCTTACTCAGTAAGTCTTTGTCAATGTAAAGCAAAAAATGATCAGTCCATGCCATAAAAATCTCTATGTGAGCTGTAAACTCAGACACAGAGGACAACCCTGATTTTGACAATTTTTTCCTGAGAAAATATAGGGGTCATTCAAGGCAAGACTGAACTGCCATACAAAACAGAGAGGGATATCTGCGAGTGACTCAGGTGTACACATCCTTTAAACTAAAAAGCAAGTATTATTTTTTTAGCTAGGAAGTTGAGAGAATGTAACTGGCCACAAAGTAAAAAGTTCTGATCCACCTTTTGAAAGTAGATTTATTTGACTATTCCTCATCCAAAATATTTCATGAACTTTATATTCACTTTTGAGGAACAAGACTGTCAGATTTTATTTCTGTATGCTTTTATAAATCATTTGGTTTTGGTTTTGTGGTGCATACAAACACTTTACTTTAAAAGCATGTCCTCTATTTCCAACTTTTTGCTAAACACTTAACTTACATTAAATGTTAAAAATATGTTTAAAAATATGTTCTTTGAATTTTTTTCAATTTTCAAGTAGAAACACCAAAATCTTCAGCTTATAGGTTAAATTGTTAAAAATGCTTGCAGTGGTAGTTCATAAAGAAAATGTTTAGAATATAAAGTTCATTAAATATTTTGGATGAGGAATAGTCAAATAAATCTACTTTTGAAGTTTGTATTTCATCAACCGCTTAAGAAACAATTGTTTGCTAGCAGTTCTTCATAGGGTTTACTCTATTGTTAGTATGGAAAACGATGCAATGTTTTGTTTCAGTAACCTAGATTACTTCAGTTCTTGAGCCGCTTTTCTGCATGTGGATATAAAAGATTGATGGCCGTGAATTAATTATGGGAAGCTAAGGAATGCAAAGTAACATGAAGGCCCTTTTTACACCCACCTAAGACAGTCTGGATATTGGAAACACTATATTAAATAGAAGAAGCAGCCCTGGAGGCACTTATAAGAAGACAGGGCATGCATCCTGTTTATTTGCACGGGTTTATTCCAGTAGCTGCTGAACCTCAACCTGATACACTATCCTTTTGGTCTGTGTAGCAAAAGCCCCCTGATTCCTGTTCTGGTTGGTAAAAGCACCTTTCTACAATGCAACAATTTTTCTGTACTCATGAAAAAAGTCAATACTTATCCCTCAAAAATATTTCTGTTCTGGTTGAGATAAACTTTGTGATTGACTTTCATGGATGCCAATTCCCTCAAGAATGAAAACAATTATGTACTGTCTTGTAATCAAGAACCAGTTTACACTTACCCTCCTGAATTATCAATTGCTTGTGGGTCCTTTTTCATACCATTTGTTACTTCAGTGGATCTATGTCCACAGCAAGCATTTGATAAGGAAGAGTGCTTACTGGCTACAGAAGTTTATAAACTTCACCATGAATTTTTTATTTCTTTTCTGACATTTGAATATGAAAATCACTCTTGTCTAAGTGTCAAAAGAAATCACATATGTCTTCTTGGCTATGTCAATTTCACCACCAGAGCACTAATCGGATTAGAAATGCATGGCACCAGGCACGAACAAGATATACAAAACCTGTTCTCCCCTATGAACTTGACCATCTCTAGGTATGATTTGCTGTGTTGATTTACTGTTCGATTGAGAATGTTTCATTGCACCAATAATCAAAATAATTTGTTTGTAAACAGCAATGAGGTCGCCTCTGAGCCTCCTCCTGCAGTTCAAATAAAAACAGTGTTTGCTCATACATCTAAGATTTCAAATTCTTACCAAACATGGAGGATTCTGTGAGTTTGTTGCACATTGTGAAAAGTCTTTTGGTAGTATTGTACAATAACTTAAAAACAATATTAAAGATGAAAAGTGAGCTCCGCCCAAGAAAAATTATTTTGGTCTCTTGTGCATACACATTAAGACATAGGCTTTGATTATATGATTCTAAAATATTTTTCATCATAGAATCACTATGTAATCCTGTACACAATTTAAATACACAAGGAAAGAGAATTAAGGGCTGGGTGAATAATATTGAACAAGACATCTTTACAACTATGGAAGGACTTAATTTGACATCTGCTGAAATTTATTGTAAGTATTTTCAAAATTAAATAAACAACAATATTCTTCTTTTTGACTGGAAGATTTGCAGTGATGTATGAAACAAGTTTGACAATGAAGTGTGGAGGAATCACCTTTGTGATTCCACAGGTTTCACGCAGAGTGTTATGAGCAATCACTGCTGTAATAATGTAGACACAAAATTCTGGTAAAAATAAAGGGGAGTCATAACAGCTAATGTGAAAAAGCACAGAATTCCCTTTCTCTTGGTGAAGACAAGCATCCAATTATTATGAAATCAGTTGATATAAAAGGGAGAATAGCTTAATTTCACTCAAACATGTCAAGGCAGTGGTGCCATTTAGGAGCTGGACTCAGTGATCCTTGTGGGTCCCTTCCAACTCAGAATATTCTGTAATTTTGTGAAGATGAAAAATCTCTCAGGAATCTTTCCTTTTGTTGTTCTATGAACAGTGTTGATTTTTCTACTTAATCACTCATTAAAATATCGCATCTAAGAAGTGCAAGAATTCTTTTGAATGAGATTCCAGTGTAAGCGGATTACTCCAATTTTGTGAACATACCTATATTGTGTACATAGCTATCAAAAACTGGGAGCCATGGAAAGAAGTAATACCTATGACAGGCATTCAGAACCACAGAAGCTCAGCAGAGAAGCAGAAATTTCTCAAATTGTGACATCTGGAAGATAACATAATTAGAACAGATGGAAAAGACTTTTTTTTTGTAGTGGGGGGAACTGGGCAGGGTCAGCGTTTTTTAGTATTAGCTTTAGAAGTTATGATAAAACAGGTGAAATAATGTGACTTTGTCAAAACTAAGGCAATCCTGCAAAAGCTAGAGTTGAGGTATTAAATTACAGACCTGAACCTGCATTATGTGATTGGAAAATAACAAACCTACGAATACAGGAAGGGAAAGACATGGGAAGTAGTCATTGCTGTAACTTTGGGAGAAACTCATAGAGCATAGACTGGACAGAAGCATTTCATGTTGGGTTAGGAACCGGTTAGATGGTGAGCTCAGAGAGTGTTGGTGAACTGTGTCATATCCAGCTGGCATCCAGTCACTAGTGGAATTCCACAGGGGTCAGTGTTGGGCCCAGCACTATTCAACATCATTACTGACAACATGGACGAGGGAATTGAGTCCATCATCACCAAGTTCGCAGATGATAAAAAGCTGGGAGCAAATGTCGAGCTGCTGGAGAGTGGGAGGACCCTTCAGAGGGACCTTGACAGACTAGAGAAATGGGCAGACTCCAACAGTATGAGATTTAACAACTCTAAGCAACGGGTTTTTCACTTTGGACGTAACAACCCCATGCATCACTATCGACTGGGGGATGAGTGGCTGGAGAGTGGTGNAGTGACATGGTCTAGTTGGTGGGGAGTTGAACTTGATGATCCTGAGGGTCCCTTCCAACTTGGAATAGCCTGTGAACCTGTGAACCTGTGAACATAAATGATTTAGGAATTAAAAAGTAGACACAAAGGACAAGTGAGAAGTAAGAATGAAAAGTAAGAAGAAAGTAATGAAAAACATGAAATATGTAAACCCCATGCATCACTATTGACTGGGGNAAAACTCATTATGAGCCAGCAATGCCCCGAAGTGACTAAGAGGGCCAATGGTATCTGGGCCTGTATTAGGAACAGTGTGGTCAGTTGGACNCAGCAGCATGCCCAGGTGGCTCAGAGGGCCAATGGCATCCTGGCCTGCATCAGGAACAGTGTGGCCAGCAGGACTAGAGAAGTCATTCTTCCCTCGTCAGACCACATCTTGAATACTGTGTCCGGTTCTGGTCTCTCCAGTTTAAGAAGATGTTGAACTGCTTGAGAGGGTCCAGAGAAGGGTGACAAGGATGGTGAAAGGGCTAGAGAACAAGCCCTATGGGGGCTCAGAAGTGACCTGATGGCTATTTACAACTACCTGAAGAGAGGTTGCAGTCAGGTAGGTGTAAATCTCTTCTCTCAAGCTGCCAGCACCAGTACAAGAGGACATGACGTTAAGCCGCTCCAGGGGAGGTTTAGACTGGATGTTAAGAAGAGGTTTTTTACAGAGAGAGTGATCCCACAGTGGAATGGTATGCCCAGGGAGGTCCTGGAGGTGTTTAAGAAAAGACAGGATGAGGAATTCAGTGACACGGTCTAGATAATGGGACAATAGGACAGGGAATTAGGTTATATATTTTAAAAAAAGATGATGACATGATCCTGAGATTGGCTCAGATAGACAGAGCATGGTGTCCATGGCTCTGAGGCTGTGGGTTTGATCCTTGTACAGGCATTAGCTTGGGAGTTGGATTAGGTGGTACTTGTGGGTCCCTTCCAACTCAGAATAGTCTGTGTGATTCTGTGATGCATTCATCTAAGCTGGAGCATGTCAGGTCAGTCTGATATGTGTTATAACAACTTTTTTTAGGGTAGATGAAGTTTGGAAATAGTGTATTAGCTGGATTTCATTAAACTATTTAGCTATGGGCTTATTTGAAAGATTATTTAATTAAAAGAAGTGGAATTTGAACAAGAATTTTAAAGCAAATAATAAACTCATATGCAAGGATAGCTCCTCTTAGACATTAAGGCCTTAGAAATGAAAAAGAGAATTCATGCCATTCCCTGCGTACCACTGATGGAACTGATTTAATTTTCTATTTTCATGGGTAAGGACAAAAGGAGATGTTGCTGATGGAGGAAAGTTAATAGATTTAAGGATTGGCTCGTTGGATGGGAAGAAATGACAGAAGCCTTACAAACAACAAAACTCAATAGCGCAAAACACAAGTCATGTTCTTAAGGATTTAGGGCAAAAACTTCTGCTAGAATCAATGAGTTTATCAGGTGGAAATGACCAATAAAAGTAAAAACTGCAGACTGCTGCACTGGCTAGTTGTAAATACCAGCAAAAGTATAGGACATTTTTTATAAGATATCATTTTTCATGGAACAGTTTTTCTGTTTTCTGGAAGCTCCAATAACAGCATGAAATTTACATGAGTCAGCCCATCTTTAGAGAGCGTGATATTTCATGCAAAGTCCTGTACAGAGTCTGAGAAATACTGTTTTGATGTATCTCTTTATGAAAAAGTTACAGGGTGATTCATGATAAAATTTGGGTATCTTTGTTGTTTGATTGGGTTTTTTTCCCTTTTGCGAAGCTTCCTGACTTACAAATGGAAAGAGTCACATTAGCTTCAGAGTGCTATAATTACAAAATATAAGATGTTAAGGTCATTTGAATGCATTTTTTTCTGCAGGTAACTATGTGGTTTAGAGAGAAATTTAAGAGAGAAAAAGCTGGCAGGGATAAAGGAAGTATTTAGGTAGCTGTAATTTAAACATCTTGATAATCTAACCATGCAGTAAATTACTGAGCCAGGTATACTAGCCAGTGTTAGTCCAAAAGATTACTCAGTCTCTGGGTAAAATTCATTAACCTTTAAGTACCACTGAACTAAATCCTTCTTTACAAGAGACTACTTCACTGTGACAGCTTTAAGCTGTTTACAGTCCTAAGAGAGGGTAAGAGAGAGAGAGCTGAAAGCTTAGTATGCCCTTCTCTACTGATAAAATGTATGCCACATGTCCATTAACTTGCAAATTTTGAAAATAAAATAAACAAGAAAGTGGAGGTCATTATAAGGTTTTGTTGTACTTTTGCTATAATGTAATACCCTACAACAGTGATTCTGAAAAAAAAAGATGAATCGCCATAGCTACCTATTCATATACCTCCATTTCTGAGAGAAAATGTTCATTTAATTTCTTGCAGTGGATTTTTTTTGGAAAAAATTTTATTTGAAGAATCTGAAAATTCAGCTTAGATATAAAAGCTTATGTTGGGAGTAGGAAGTGTGATTTTTGGACAGCGAAACCTGGCTTAGGGCAAATACTTATTTGACTCTAAATGGAAGAACTAATGAAGATTCAGAAAGAAAAGTGACTGAAGCTGAAAAGCTGAAGACAAAAGGAGGCTAGCCAAAACAACCTGGAAAACATAGTCGACAAAGATTAAGGCTACATCTACCATATTAATAGGATCTCCTTCTGGAGAGGACTACATTAGACCCAATAAGGAATGGCAAAATCTATGGAAGAACTGTAGTCTTAAATCTTATTCAGATTTCCCAGGAAGCAACGGAAATCAGAAAATACGTGTTTCTTTGTAATTTACTAACCCGTTGTTAAAGTATTGAAACATTGCAGTAGAGGAATGCCTCTGTGTCATTGAGACAACCTATGAAAAGTGTGGTACTATTTCAGGAAGTAGAGACAAGCACCATGCAAATAGTTTGTAGGAGATTGCCAACACCTTTGTAATTTGCCGAGTAAATCTCAAAATAAATAAAAAAGATTACATACACAAATTAGCATAATCCAAGCCGCTATATAAATTCTAGAAGCAAACTAAAGGAAGGACTTTTTTTTTTCCATAGCAGAAAGCAAGGTCATAAGTAGAGACACGATTAATATGTCTAAGTTATTAAAGCAATGGATTATTAAAGCAATTCAAAACAGGTAACCAAACTAATAAAATTGAACTATGGATGAGAAAATTATTCTGTCAGCTCAAATCAGGAAAATTTACAGATTAGTCAGATTTCTCTTGTTTGAGATACATAGCCAGTAGTTTAAAAATATAGTATTTTTTTAATAGTGAAGGATAAAATTATCTGTAGGAAAAGATTGTAGGAAAAAATCTATTTTGATCTCAGATTCTTGCAAGAATGAATTGACTAATCATACAGTCATAGTATCTTGGCTCTACTTCAGAAAATATTGCAATACTTATAGAAAATCTGATTTATCATGTTCTTCTCCAGTTTCTTATTACTACAGTTTATTTCCTCACATCCCTTCTGATAATAATACGCAAACTCTTCAAAGACTTTGTGCAAAGATGGGAGTGGCAAAATTTACCAGCAGCTTCTGAACAACAGCAGTTTTAACTTCAAACAATTTACAGACTTACAAGAGGACAACTGGGATGCACTTTAAAGACATGTTATGAATAAAAAGTAGCAGTTCCTGTATCAACAGCCACAGCAAAATCAGAATTGAAGGAGATCTTCATTAAAACATATACTGCTTCACCTTTGTGGGAAGGACTGATCAACAATGTAGAAAAAACCTCTATAAAAGTTTTATCAGTTTGGTGTAAGACAAAATTCCTGCTTATTTTTTGTCTTTGGCAATTAACGCTGTACAAATAAGAAAATTATATATGACCACTTGTTCCCCTGGCCATTACTGGGTCCTCTATGGTAAACACACTGCAGCTGGAAAACATGACAGAAGAACTCAGTAACACTGGGACAGAATAAACAGAGGAGCAAACATGGGTGAGTTCTAAAGTCTCAGTTGATTTTTTCAATATACTACAGCAATTTGAGGAAGATTGGTAAATAGACCTGTCTTGGAGATTTTCTTAATTGGTATGAGAAATTACTCTCCTCATCCCACAGAGATACAGGGCCCTTTGGAAACAGCAGACCCATTGAATGGACATCTTTATGCCTTACCACGAAGAAAGGAAACAGCATGAGCAGCCATGTCAGGGAAGCACAATGAACAAGGTCCAGTTCTTGGATTCTACCCTCATTCTGGTCAGAAAATTTTAGAAAGGCCTTGTTAACAGCACCGCATTTGTGTGTGTCATAGAAACTGAATGCTCATTTTGAGGGATTTTTACACACCACTTCACACATTACCTTGGTTGCTGTGGCAATTGCCATTTGATTTCTGTCCTGGTTTGGACACTGTTGAGGGTTACCTTCCAAGAAACTGGACGAGAGACCGTTAAGAGAAAATACCAAGCTTAATGAGGGNGGGGCTGGAAATGAAGAGAGAGATTGCCCCTGCCACGCTTCTTTTTAAAATGTCCTGGTAACTCCTGCCCCTTTTGCTCCCCCGTCCAATGGGAAAGCGCTCCAAACTGTCACTCTTTTGTGCTTCTCCAGAGGAAGTGGTGGGGGTTTTTGTTGTCCCGGGAGTGACCCCGGAGCGGCAGAGCCAAGCCACACGTGCGCTCCCTTTCCCCCCTCCCCCCTCCGCAGCAGCCAAATCCTCTCACATCTGGAGGAGGGGGGGGGGGAAAGAAAACAAACTGAGTAAAACTTTTCACTTGTAAACACGTAAAACAAAACCTCTAACAATAACCCATGACAATTTGCCACGCTGAATCTTAAACTGTGCTTTGGTAGGACATAGCAAGACAAAGTCTTGTGACAATTAAATGAGATGACTTTTGGCTTCTATACAACGGCAGAAAACAAGTCAAATGCACACTAGCTCCAAGCTGTGAGATTCTGTGTACGCTAGTGTCTCAAGGACATTAAGTATATAAAGTATGCCTCTGGTATCAGGATGTCCAATTTTAAAGAAACCCTTCCTCACAAAACAGGAATCCAAATGCCTACCCAGTGTACTTCTTATTCTCAAGAAAACCTGTAAAGCTGAGCAACACTGGATTCCTAGCCTTGCATTAGGGACCCCTTACTGTCACCTGTCTACTCCTAGGATCTATGCCTCAACTTTCCACAGACTCTAAATCCTATGAGATCTAAGCACAACATCATCTCTTCCATTGACTACCTTACATGTACACCATTTGCCCTGTCACAGAGAAATTACTCATGCACATGCAGAACTCCCACCCACCCTGTGTCCGGACAAATCAGAACTCCCCAGGGTTTAATCACCTACACACAAATGTGCCCTGACAGGAAAAGGAGAAAAAGCAATAAATTTTTGAGCATATTCCCCTTTGCCAGCAGTTCTTCAAGCAATGGAGGTGGAATGCCAACAAAACCTGATCTGTGCTAACAGTAAGGAGTAAAGGAATAACAAAGGAATAAGTTAGCCTAATTACAGAAACTCTGTAATAGCTTTATAGAGGAAATGAAGATCCCTTGGTAATGCTGGAAAGAGAGATGCCAGAGAGGTAAAAGTCATCCAGAAAGTTAATTCTTCATTTTAGCACAGCAATAGAGAAAATAGTGAGAGACAGTTTACAGTTACCTTTGCCTGACCCACATTAAAGAAAAAAAAATGGTGTAACCAACTTACAGTACAAAGGGGTTGTAGAGTTAGGTGTCAGAATCCTACTTTTCAGTGACTAGAGAGAGCATGTCAAACAGGACCATGAGCCATAGCAGGAAGTACACTGTAAAGTGGTACCCCCTTTTCGAATGAGACATAATTTGCCTTATCTAAATTACTGTGGCTATTAGTGAGCCAAAGCTGAGCCAGGTGAAAGAGACTTATAGATGCATACGCCTTACCTAAATGACTCTAGCTCTTAGCAAGAATAAACTCTGCCAGGTGAAAGGAGCAGATAGGGGCAATACCAATAAAACTTTCCTAAAAATCATCTGTTTTCACTATATAACATACATTTTCTGAAATGTTCAAAATAAACACAAATCCTAGGTTGTTTGCTGCAGTACTTGGCTTTGTTTTAGGTTTTAGGACAAGACAATAATTCATTCATGACTTTACATTTTGTCCATCAGCCAGCTGTTCTCTGGTTGAACCAATAAAACGGTTGCTCACGTAGGAGGGCCTTTCAGAGGGACCTTGACAGACTAGAGAAATGGGCAGACTCCAGCAGTATGAGATTTAACAACACTAAGTGCTGGGTTCTTCACTTTGGACATAACCCCATACATCACTATCGACTGGGGGATGAGTGGCTGGAGAGTGATGAAGTGGAGAGGGATTTAGGAGTGATGATTGACAGGAAACTTAATATGAGCCAGGAGTGTGCCCAGGCAGCTAAGAAGGCCAGTGGCATCCTGGCCTGTATTAGGAACAATGTGGTCAGCAGGACTAGGGAAGTTTTCCTTCCCCTGTACTCAGCACTGGTCAGACCACATCTTGAGTACTGTGTCCAGTTCTGGGCTCCCATCTCCCAGGATGTTGAGCTGCTTGAGAGGGTCCAGAGAAGGGCAACAAGGATGATGAAGGGACTGGAGAACAAGCCCTATGGGGAGTGGCTACGGGAACTGGGGTTGTTCAGCCTGGAGAAGAGGAGGCTCAGAGGCGACCCCATTGCTGTTTACAACTACCTGAGGGGAGGTTGCCACCTGGTGGGTGTGGATCTCTTCTCTCAGGCTGATGACACCAGAATGAGAGGACATGGCCTTAAGCTATGCCAGAGGAGGTTTAGACTGAATGTTAGGAAGAGGTTTTTCACAGAGACAGTGATCTCTTCTTGGAATGGTCTGCCCAGGGAGGTGGTGGAGTCGCCATCCCTGGAGGTGTTTAAGAGAAGACTCGATGAGGAGCTCAGTGACATGGTCTAGTTGGTGGGGAGTTGGACTTGATGATCCTGAGGGTCCCTTCCAACTTGGAGTAACCTGTGAAACCTGTGAAACCTGTATCCCAGAAAAGCAGTAAATGCAATATGAAAAACCTCTCAAAACAAGTGCCTCCCAAAGTGCATTTCTAAGTCTCTTGAATAGTGACTTGAATGTCAGATTACTAAAGATATACAAATTAGTATCTGCATTTTAACTGAAATCCTCAACATTTTTCAACATTTAAAGCATAATAATTTTTGGGTGTATGTATTCTGGTAGATGTGATATAGCCATACAGAAATTTCTGGGACAGGATTTGCAAAATGCCGTTACTGATTGTTTTATGACTCAAAGATACATATTTCACATTTTATAATCACCAAGTCTACCACAGAATTTGCAAATCATCTGTCAACATAAACTTAATAACAAAAAAATTAACTACTTTTACGGATAATTTTTCTTCCAGCTGCACCAACTCCGAATAGCCATCAAGGAAAGATCCCCATTAGCTGCTACACCAATGTTGCTTTAGAAAATAATGTCCTAAACCTTCCATGGTTACAGTCCAGCAATCTCACTTTAGAAGAGCTTGATGAAAGATGTATTACACTAGTGTATTACTAGTCCTGGTTCGAACTCTTGTAGTAAGAGAATAGGTACAACAAAAAGCTTCTAGGAGTTCAGCATCCTGAGGAGCCCTTAATCAGCTACCTGTTAAAGAAACAGGCAAAACTGAAACAAAATGTTTCAGTGAGGTAAATAGGAAATGTCTGGGTGATAAATTGAAAAAAAAACCCAAGAAAAATATATTATTTTTATGATATTTTTATATTACCTCATCAGTATTTTGGATGGCAAAACTGTTCACTTGAACCATGTCAGTATATTCATCAAAATTATTGTGATAAATACTTTAGTTCATGGAAACATCTCATAAAGAATATCTGTGCTACAACATGGATTTCTATTCATTTTATTTTATGATATCTTTGGTCAGAAGTGTAGGTCATGGAAGTTCCTGCATGAGTGTGTTCTTTATCTACATATCTTTGATTTCTGCATTTGTAGCTGTAAGTATAAAATAAGTAAATTTTGAAGATTGTAAATAAGTAAATAATGTAAATAATGAAGATTGCCTTTCTTGTAATTATCCACATTTAATTAGTGAGAAACCTTAAGAGAAACATAGTAGAGGTAAGGTATTCGTGCTTGTGAATCCTACAAGAAAACGTAAAACTTTGTGTTATATCTCTGTTATACTCATCCCAAATTTTCAGAATTAACTTCTACTGTTCAAAGTAGTGACAAGGACTAAATACAGTCAGCCCTCTTGCCCTTCACACCCCCCCATATTGTGGCTTCAGATCTTAGCATCATGACTTTTTAGCGAGGTGGGAGACCCATTTCCCAACTGTGCACACGTGACCTGCTGCCGCGGCAGCAGCCCGGGCAGCAGAACAGGCGGTGGAACGGGTGTGGGCAGCAGCGGTGGCAGCGGCAAGGGTGGTGGTGGCAGAGGTGGCCACAGTGGCGCGGCCGCCATTCAAAGCGGAAGTCGGGCTAGGCGGATGGCAATTGACCGTGGGTCTGCGTTATAGGAGACCCAACTGTAATTCAATGTACTTTGTAAATTTTGAGCAGCTTTTCTACTGTCTATAGTGTCACATAAGGGGAACTCAATGAACTGACTTAGAGTTACTCCTGACATATTTCTACAAACAATAAAAAAAGAGTCAAGTTGAATAGTGAATGACTGCAGCAGTGAGCAAGGGAAGAGCTGTGGATGTCATTCACCTGGACTTTTTTAAAGACTTTGACTCAGTTACCCAGAACATTCTTCCTACTAAATTGGAGAGATATGGATTTGATGGATAGACTAATGATGGATAAAAAATTAGCTGGTGGACCACATCTATAGAACAATCAATATCAATTACTCAATGTCCACGTGAAAAGCAATAATGAGACTTGTCCCTCAAGGGGACCTATTAGAACCAGTACTATTTATTATCTTCTTTAATTACAATGACAGTGGAATTGAGTGCACCCTCATCAAGTTTGCAGATAATACTAAGCAGACTGATGCAGATGATTTCCTCAAGAGAAGGGATGTCATCCAGAGGGACTTCAACAGGCTTGAGGAGTGGGCCCATGGGAACCTCATGAAGTTCAAGGTCAAATGCAGGGTCCTGCATGCAGCTCAGGGCAATCCTTGATATGTAGGCAGACTGGGGGATTAATGATTTGAGAGCAGCCCTGCAGAGAAGGACTTGGGAATACTGATGGGTCAAAAATTGCATATGATCTGACAGTGAGCACTCACACCCCAGAAGGCCTGGTCTGCATCGAAAGAAACGAGACCAGCAGGCCAAAGGAGGTGATTCTGCCCCTCTACTCATAGTAGTGAGACTCGTAGTGCTGCATTGAACGTTGGGGTCAAGAGCACAAGGAAGATGTACACCTGTTAGAGCAGGTTGAAAGAAGACACAAAAATGGTCAAAGCTGAGGCATCTCTCTTATGAGGAAGGGCTGGGGGTGTTCAATATGGAGAATCACAGAATCAAAAAATGAGTGAGGTTGGAAGGGACCACAATGGGTCATCCGGTCCAACCTCATTGCTAAAGCAGGGTCACATTGCAAGTCGCACACAAGTGCATCTAGAAGATTCTTGAATAACTCCAGTGAGGGAGACTGCATAACCTCTTTAGGTAATCTGTCCCAGTTAGTCACCCACAGAGTAAAGAAGTCCTTCCACCTCGAACCTGTTCATTGGAAATATTCAAGGTCAGGTTGGGTAGTGCTTTCAGCACTCTGACCTGGTGATCAGATCTCCCTCTGAACTAGATGATCTTTGAGAATCCCTTCCAACTCAAATCATTCTATGATTCATATGATTTTATTAATTAGTTCGTTAATCATTATTCTGTAACATTAAATATTAAGTATCATTAAAGGATTCCAATGGTTGTTAAGTTCGGGAAGGAAAATTTATGCAAAACATTCGCTTGAGCTTTTCTAGTTTTGTTGATATTGCCCTAAACTGCTTCATGTCATCTTCCAGTAACAGTGTAACACACAAATCCACTTGCATCTACCTGATATTATTTCACAACAGACAAATGTACACATACACACGTACAGTAGTGTAGTTTTGCTACTTCATGTTACCATCTTCTTTCTTTGGTCCCACCTCAAGACTACACTCTCTATGTCTCGTTAAATAATAATTATGAAGAAATTCTGAACAGACTGAAAATGTTTGAAAAGAAATATTTACATTCAAAAATACAAATAAGAACTCTGTTAAAGAGTGGTAGAGGTGAAAATGTGAGTGTAACTGAAAGTTAATATACCAAACTAACAGAATTTTAATGCAGCTAGATATATGAGGCAAGAAAGAGAAAGAAATCAAAGGTCCCAAGTATATATATTTTGGTAGTACACTGAGGAAAGGGACGTTTATTCAGGGTACCATAGACATAGATATAGAATTCCAATGTTTTAACGGAAAAGAGAGGAGAGGTGAAGAGAAATAATTCATCTGAGCTAAAAGAGGCAATAAATATGACTATAGTTTATAGATTCAAAGATCCTTCAGCATCTTTAAAAAAAATTAGTGACTTGCCTTTATAATTTTTTTAATTATTTCACTTATATCTATCCAAGAACAAAACATGCATCTAATACAGTCATACCTCAGTTATTCACACTGTCATATTCACGGCTTCTCATATTTGTGAAATTTTTTCTCGCAGTTTTTACTGTTATTCACGGAGCAGTATGGTACTCAACTGTCAGGGTGGGTGGCCCCGGCCCCAGCCAGCCCTTCCAGGGGTCAGGAAGTCTTTAACTGTAACATAGAGACCCATGCGGGGCCCGTTCCAGCCCTTCAGGTGTGGCAGCCAGCCTGGACTTGCGAGCGCATATGTGCATATCACAGAATCACAG
>WEKX01011722.1:4987-17285 GCA_013390025.1 Pitta sordida
ATCTGGTGACTCACCTGGTTGATGATAAAAAGGCCATGGATGTTGTGTACTTGGACCTTAGCAAAGCCTTTGACACGGTTTCCCACAATAAGCTTCAGGAGAAACTCATAGAGCATGGACTAGATGGAAAGACTTTATATTGGGTTAGGAACTGGTTGGATGGATGAGCTCAGGGAGTGCTAGTGAATGGTGCCACATCCAGCTGGCAGCCAATCACTAATGGAGTCCCATAGGGATCAGTGTCAGGCCCGGGACTGTCCAACACCTTTAGTGATGATATGGATGAGGGAATTAAATCCATCATCAGCAAGTTTGCAGATGATACCAATCTGGAGGCAAATGTCGATCTGCCGGAGGGTAGGAAGGCCCTTCAGAGGGACCTTGACAGACTGGAATAATGGGCAGACTGTAACAGTATGAGATTTAACAAGACTAAGAGCAAGGTTCGTCATTTTGGAGGTAACAGTCTCATGCATCGCTATCGACTGGGGGATGAATGGCTTGAGAGTAGTGCAGTGGAGAGGTATTTAGGTGTAATGATTGACAAAAAACTCAATATGAGCCAGCAGTATGCCCAGGTGGCTAAGAAGGCCAGTGGCGTCCTGGCCTGTATCAGAAACAGTGTGGTCAGTCGGACTACAGAAGTTATCCTTTCCCTGTGTGTGGCCCTGGTCAGTCGACAACTTGAGTACTGTGTGCAGTTCTTGTCTCCCCAGTTTAAGAAGGATGTTGAGCTGCTTGAGAGGGTCCAGAGAAGGGCAACAAGGATGGTGAAAGGAGTGGAGGACAAGCCCTATGGGGAGCAGCTACGGGAACTGGGGTTGTTCAGCTTGGAGAAGAGGAGGTTCAGAGGTGACCTAATTGCTGTTTACAACTACCTGCGGGGTGGTTGCTGCCAGGTGGGAGTGAATCTCTTTTCTCAGGCTGATGACACCAGAATAAGAGGACATGGCCTCAAGCTACGCCAGGGGAAGTTTAGACTGAATGTTAGGAAGAGGTTTTTCACAGACAGTGATTTCTAATTGAAATGGTCTGCCCAAGGATGTGGTGGAGTTGCCGTCCCTGGAGGTATTTAAGAGAAGACTCGATGGGGAGCTTAATGACATGGTCTAGCTGGTGGGGTGTTGGACTGGATGGTCCTGTGGGTCCCTTCTGCCTCGGAGTGGCATGTGCGCCTGTGAGGGAACTAGGTTTATGTCCACAGCTCTGGGGTGTGGGTTCGATCCCTGTATGGGCATTAGCTGGGGAGCTGGACTAGATGATCCTTGTGGGTCCCTTCCAACTCGTGATTCTGTTCTTTGAAAAATGTCCTCATGTTTTGCAATGCAGGTAAAGAGTCTGAAACCAGTCTCGTGTATCCTAATAGATTCTGTCGCTGAGTGCAGTGAAAAGGTCATGTTGTGATTGCTAATCCAAACTGCATTTCTTGCAAGCAAAGAGTCTAGATTCTAACTTGGTTCTTTTGAAGAAATTCATCTTCTATGTTGGTGTCACATGACTAAAGATAGTAAAGCACTAGATCTTAGCGACAGATAAGACCATGCCATACTCTTGCATGAGGTTATGATTCCCTAGCTGAACTCAATTCATTATAGCCTGGAGAAAGGAAAAGCAGTGTGACAGAGCATGACATCTTTCTAAACAACTACATCAGTAGAAAACCCCTGCAGAATTTTAAGTCATTCATCATCTTTCCACCCTCATCCCTCCTTGCTGTGCTGATAAAATACTTTGCATCCATTATTAAAACACATCTTTCTGTATTAGAATGGCCCTGCAGCCAAAGCTGTTCTCTGTTTTGTTATGTGAGGCCAGAAAGTATACAGGCTTCTAATTTAGTGTGTTTTCTGACAATCTGACTTTTCAGACTGCTTTTGGCAACTAAATTTTTTTTTCCGTTGTTCTCATGAATCAAAAATGTGTAAGTTGAAATGAGGTAACATATTTGTATTTGGTTTGCATTAAATTTAACGGAAATACTTAGCACATACTTTTTTAAAAGGAACAGAAGCCTTTAGTAATGGGTGCCCAAAACAAACCACCCAGTGTTGTGCTTCCAACCCAATGTGAGTTACAGACTTGGTAAAAATTCCCTGTGTCGTGGTTTGACCCTGGCTGGATGCCAGAGACCCACCCCAACTTCTCCTGAAGGAGAAAACTAAAAAAAANGACGGATTCTGCGGTCCTGGTTCTCTCTCTTTGGTCCATAGGTTTTCACTATGGTCGGTCCAATTCACAAGCAGCAGCGGGATGCCTGGAAGAACATCTCTACCCCTTCTCTCGTGGGCCTGGGGGCCTTCAAATCTCTCAGCCTCCCGACGCAGGTTCTGAGCTGGCACGCTACATCTTACTACTGAACTTTTTTTTCTTCTCTCCCAAGTATGTTATGTGCAGAGACGCCTTTATCTGTAACCTTGAAGGCCATGGCAGCACGGAGAGCTCAGGCAAGAACGGAGCTGTGAACCCCCTCGCTACCAGAGCAACAGAAAAACCCCTAAACCATAACACCCTGTTATGTTTTATTTGATATACAACAGCACACAAAAGATGTTTTACCTTAGCTCAGTTTGTCTTAAGATTGGGTGCTATTTAAATAGAGTACGATGCCTGAGATGCCCAAGATGTGTTTAGGTTTTGTGTGAATCTAAACAAAGTGGTCTGTAATGTAGGACCATCTGTTTGAACGAGAGGAAAAATAACATTAGAGATGTAATATGTTTTTTTAAGTCTTATTGGAGGCTTTTGATGATATGACATAACATAATAGATTAACATATAAAGGAACAAATTGAAAGGGAGAGAGTATGAACAAGATGCTCAAGAACTAACCCTGTATTTTCTCATATAAAAAACTTGTTTACATAGCTGATTTTCTTGTATCTGGAACAGTAAAGACAAGGCAAAAAGTTGAATCTGCATATTGATGAATTCTTTCCCTGAATTATATTTGCCTGTAACAAACAAGAGTGTTGTCATAGCCTGTTGCAGTGGTAATCTTAGAGGATTCAGAGGTGTTGCAGGAATGACTTTGGGTTTTGCTTTGGCATGTTTCACACATACTAGCTTTCAATATCTTCCTTTTGTGCAACCACTTGAAGGCTCATAACAATCTATAATGAGCGCAATTAACCTGGACTTTGTATAAAGCAGATGCTGATACAGTTATACCCTGTCATTTGCGAGGAACGGGTCATGCCAGGGGCCTCATGAAATGTCAAACTCTCAAAGATGTGCAGATCATTAATATGCATGCAGGCCATTGCTCCACCCCCTCCCACTGCTGGAAGACCTGAGAATTAATGCAGTACAAACAAGTTTGTATATACCCATTTGCAAATGTTTCCTTTTATACTCAGAAGGAAGAGCATGAGATGTTTAGGACTATAGATGCTTTTCAAAGGAGGTCTTGTGGGGCCAGGAAGGGAAAATTGGTTGAACACTTGGTTAAAGGACTGCAAGATAAATACTAGCGCCTTTTGAGTGTTTGAGTAAAGGATTAAACCCAGCTTGCTATTTCATATAAAGAAAAGAACCAATGAGAGACAACAAGCATACCTACTACTGAATTCTCAATGTTCTTTTAATAACGAATTCCCAAATCTTTTGTTGCCATAGTCTCAAGCATCTATCCTGTTGCCATATGTGTGTACTGGATTCATAGACGTAATTCCCATAATGCTAAGAGGAATTTTGCATGTAAATCTTGGACAAGGAGATTTTATATGTATTTGAATGACCTGTTTCATTTTATTTTACCAGCAATCTACAGACTTGAATTTTCCTTAGTATTCTCTGACAGACCATGACAAAACAATTATGAGTGACACAATGGCCCCTTCACAGCTGTTATAGTCTATTGTGCTGTATGGCATAATTGGGAAATGCCTTAATCCTTTGATGCTTCACTCAGAGTAACATGGATTATTGACATGCTGCTCTTGCTACAAGCTAAAAGTCGAGAATCTCCAAATGTTCTACAAGATGCAACTCTGTGTTGCATGTATGCCATGGAAAATTTATCAGCTACTGATATATGATAGACAAAAATCTTAACAAGAATTGTTCAACGGCTGTTCTTACACACCAATAATTTCAACATATCATCCTGAGAAACTCTGTTTCATCATAGGAACTGCCAAAAAGACCTGCCCCACTCCCCCTGAATTTCCAGCACTTGGCTGAAAAAAATGTCAGTTTTACTTGGATGCTGAAGGTCCTTGAATGTGTTATGATGTGGTAATATGCGGATCTCATTGGTGATGACTTCATCCATGTGTATTCTAAAGTCAGACATCTGTGTTATTCTGAATTGAAAGTCATCTTCAGGGAATTCTAGTTATCTCTACATATGAAGGTATTTAAAGACTCATTTAGCTGAGGATGAACTGGGGCTCATCCTTGAAATCTGCTTTTCATTTAGGGAAATATCAGGTTCTACCACCTATGAAATTGACTGTAGACACAGAACAAGATTTAACTAGTGAAAACTACTGATACTTTCAGTTTATCATGACTAGCTTTCAACTTTTCATATTTAAATAGAAATTTAAATTACATATCTTTATGTAGGAAGAAAAAAATTAAGAATCTTATGATAAAAGACTGATGCTGAGTGGCCCAAATCCTCTTGTTTACAATAGCAAACAAGAGATACTGATGCTTGAGGAAATTTGAGAATATGGAACAAGGAAGAAACTCACACAGAGCCCTGGCCTTGGCTGCACAAAACAGATGACTTGTGGGAGAAATATTAAAGGAGGGCCTGGTCATGTGTTTGGCATTTTAGAGTGTCTTAGCAATGGGAGAGGGTTCCAGAAGTCTTTGGAAAAGATGCAGGCAGTCAGGCTCTGGGAGAGGGCTTTCTGAGAGGGTGGAATTAAGACACAGAAGCAACAAGTTGAGTGACCATGTAACTGGTGATATCAACTTCCAGCACCAAATCTCTTTAGTAAATGATTAAACAGCACAGTGAAGAGGCAAAAGTATCCTGCTCGTATGTATTTCAGTTTTGAATAATTCAATAGTCTTGACATGAAAAATAAAAATAAGCAGTTTGTATGTCTCGCACAGATTTGGAAACTCTCATGTGGAGCAGTTTTCCAAAGAAGCATGTTAGAAATTGAGAAGGTTATTCAAAGCTTTGGCTGCCAAGTGAATCTGCAGTAGGCAGGAATTTCACAAGGACAGTTTGTTTTATGAATTATCCTGCTGCTGCCTTTTTTTTTTTCCAGTGATGGAAATAATCAAGACTAGATTTCACTCTGTGTTGCACCACACACCCCTGCCCCCATATTTGAGCTTCAGATAGAAATGAAGTATGCAAGGGAGTACAGAATTATGTATTTTCTTAGGGTAAGAGGACTTAAATATGTAGTAAAAGAGAATATGCACATGACACATGTTAGAAAAGGCTGTTATATGTGAGCCTATAACATCAGGGCATTTCCCCAGCTCTCAGAAGTGAACTGTCACAAGCACCCAGTAGTGGCTTGTATTCAGAGGCAACTGTATAGTGAGATTATATGTACTTCATACTGAACAGTATGTTTAGAATCATAACATCATTTAAGTGGGAAAAGACATTTAATAGCATCTAGTCCAACCATAGATGCATTGAATACATAAAACAGAGAAATAGAGACAGTCTCCAGCTCCATGGAGTTCAGTCTAGGCATTTCCCAGCTCTGAAATCCTTGCTCTGCCATGCTTGGATGACGATTGTGTCTTTGCTAAGACTTTCCCTTCTCCCTGCCAGGACTGTGCCCTTCTGAAAATGCAACCTTTTGCTCTTCACTTAAGCACACATGAGCTTGGAGGTTACTAATACATTCATCAGCCTTCTCTTCCTTGAAGTATCACAGTTAGCCTGATTCAGCACAAATATTTGCTAAGTTAATTAGACCTTTTCTTTAATCTCAGAGTAATTTGAAGTAAGGTTTGGGTTTATTCTTGCAATATTTAAATCTATGTATGAGTTCTTGCTTCTTTCTTATAGTTCCTAGTTTTGTCATTGTGAAGTCATCTGGTAAAAAAGTGACTCTTCATTCAATTATTCACTTATTTTATATGCTCCTCTTACAGATTTATGTATAAACTGCGCCATATTTCTGGAATTACTAAGTAGCTTTGTCTGTCTGAGCCAATGTAAGTTGAATCCCATGGAGCTATTCTGTAGCAGAGAAATAGTTACCAGAAATTTTCCATAAATCTTTCATAGTTCCTGTTTAATTTTGGTCACATCTTCACCAACCTGGTCAAAAACTGATCTAATTTCTCTAGTGGTTTCTGACCTCTTTAGGAGCTTGCAATGTTGTCAATATAACAAAAGAACATACTTTGTCAACTTGAGTCACTCCCAGTGTAGCAGATTAGAAAGTTAAGATCCCTGTCAAAATGATTTTCAGATCATCTCCTCAAAATTACCTCCTTCAGATTTTCTTGGACTTTACATTTTCCAACACTTTTATATCTTGTGATTGAAAGTGGAACATGGTTTTTCCCTGTCTCCTTAGGGACCTTGAAACTGAGATGCTGTATATTTTAACCTGTAACATCAAGGAAATTAAAAAAAAAATAGTCTCTCCCTATTTGGCTTACAAGCCTACTCTAGGAATAAATTCAGAACAGTATGACAAATGGAAGACTTGGGAGATTTTTTCCTACCTTTTAAGGGGTTTCATATTATTACAGGATTGTTAATAAGCTTATTTATGGGGACTAGGCTGATTTGGATATAAGCAGAATTTTAGGAATAACTAAATTTGTGGGAGAATGATAATGTTACCAGAAAATGTCAGCTCCATCTGTCCTACAGCTCAGTGTTTTTCCATCTCCACTGCACATTCTCCAACCTCACCCGAGTTATGTGTGGGGGGAAAAGAAATCATACCTGGGTCCAAAGTTCTGCCTTGCTCCTAGCTATGTTAGTTCTCAGCCCAGTTAAAGTGTTTGTTGAATGACTGAAATATTTTCTGTACACAAGGCTTACCACTGAATATTTTTTTCTCTCTGTAATAAACTTTATAAGTTGCTCCAAGGTAAAAATCAAAGGTAATTGCCCTTCAAGAGTTTCTGGGCAGATCAAATCAAATTAATTGTCTTTGTAGGTGATCAAAGTTTTGGATCAAGTCTTTTGTCAATTGGATCTTATTTAAAGTATATTCCAAAAAATGTATGGCATGATTCTTCAATCTCATGTGTTGGTCTTCCCCTCTCCTGCCCTTCCTTTCTCTTCTTTGTAGTGAATTTCTTGCCTGGAGGGTTAATGAATTTGAATTTTGAGTTGCTGACACTGTGCAAGACTGAAGACCCTCTATTAGACAAACAGTCTTTCTGGAATTATTCAGTACTGCAATTTGTTTTTATATTAATGCAAAATTATGATTGCTTCAAAGTAATTGTAAAACCTCCACTGATTCTGCTTAAATAGCTATTTCCAAAGTAGTTTATTAAGTTGATAAATACTTATATTTTTTCCTAGTTGGGATTATTCTTTAAAAATCTGTCTGCTTAATATAATTTTATTTTCATTACTGATAAGATTTCATTGCTTCCCTTCTTTTGAGAAGAAGCTGTGCCAGATGTTTTGTAATGAAACTGGGCACAAAAGGAGTTGTCTTCTCATAAACAATACTCAGGCTTCAATTTTTTTGGCAAATTTACCCATTCCTTTCCTCTGCCACTTTGAATTTTAATGAAGATAAAAGGTACAGACTCTTCAGTGAGAGTTTCTTCTTTCTTATGATGTTTAATTTCCAAAATATTGTCAAGATTGAAAAGTACTCTGAAGAGACTGAGTCAATATTAGTAAAATAACCATCTGTAAGATGGTTAAGGAAGGCTTGGAATTCATGACTTGGTACTGAACATATTGGATTATTTCTTAACAGAAACAGCAATAATAAACAATATACTTTGTAGTCGCTTATCTGATATATATATATGTACAAATACTATGTACAAAAAATATTTTTCTTGGCAAATGATAGGTGCTATATGTTTCATTTTACCAGTATATTCAGACCAATGAATATTTGTTTTCTCACTGAAGAAAATGCATCCAGAAATTTTAGTCATTTGAAGTCGTAACCAGGCGATAAAGATTGATGGCTATACTGGCAACACTGTAATTTTAACTTCTCACTTGAGAAGCAAAAACACTTTCTGTGTGCAATCTTCAAAGTTCTAAGAGAAATCTCATGTCGTAACATTTAACAGAATTTGTTGATGATCTGTTCTCTTTTGTAAGTCCATCTTTCCATGTTGCACACGTAGAAATACAGTGGCCTGTGTAAATGGAAAAGTGATTGATTCCAGTCTGTACTTATTACAGTACATTATCATTATGAAAATAACCAGAACATGCCTCTTGCTCTACCGTATGCTCAGTTTGCAAGATAATTTAATGTTGTATTTGGATAATCAGAGTTGGGAATCACATTGCATTGCAACTTTTGGCAGATCAGGAGTAGTGTGAATGTGCATGGTGCTGCATGAGACTAAAAATTCACTTCTGCAGTTTTTATTATATTACCACACTCCCTAAAATAGCTTTGTTAGAAATGGAGTGAAAGTAATTTTTTTACATAAAAATTAATGATTAGTTGTGATTTTTATTGTATCACAACCTATTATGAGATTGAAAAACTGGGTTGGAATCAACTGTTAGAGGTGTTAGATGTGTAAACTCTATAAAATATGAGCAAATCTAGTGAAATTAACAGTTTTACACGGAATATAAATTATATAAACATGGAAACCTGAGTTCTTAGTTTTGCTTTCCTCTGAATTTTTAGAAGTTCTTACTTGACAGTGGATATTGATTTGAAAAGGAAAATTATCAAAACTAATCTATAGACTTTGGTAACTTATTATTGCCTTCAGAGTCAAGTCAATTTTTAAGCTGCAGCTTGTGACTTAGAGGTATCTTCTAGTATGAGTATGGAAATGATCTATGATAAACCAGCATTAAGGTATTAATGTTGGCCTAAATATATGGTGTCATTGTTTACCTAAGCATGTCTAATGCCTGCTTGAAGATTGTGATGAGAAGCTGAGGATGTTAGAGTGAAGTTGAGCATGGGAAAAGGTGAGAATGCAGGACGTTGATGTAATTTTTGTCTTTTTCTCATAATTCCAATCTATTTTAGCTAGCAATACTTTAAATTACTTTTTTCCATGTTCCTTCTGGTTTAGTGTTCATCATAATTGGTAAATTAACTTCCTGGCCTTATCTCAACTCACGACCTTTTTTGTCTTGTTTTCTCCCCCTTCCCTATTGAGTAGGGGGAATGAGAGAGTGACTGGATGGGCATGTGGCAACTGTCTAAGGTCAACATAACACCTACAAAAAATTAATGTCAAGTTTGAAGTAGATATAACTCCACAGTAAGCCAAACAAACAGATCTTTCTGCAGAGGACAACATCATCTGGTCTCAAATGGATGTCCCACCAGTATAGGAGTCAGTATTAAGACTACCTAAGTTGGTCTTTTTCAGTTCTTCATGTTCTATCATTAAATTGATAAGGATTTCATCTTTCTGAGCTTTTTGAAGATACCGGCAATACTAAGTTTCATCTCTAAACAGTTATGAGTTTTGAGAAATTGATCACCTGTAAATGCATATGTCAGGGGATATACTGAACTTAATTCTCTATTGTATATTCATTCTCTGCAAATGAAGGAGACTACCTTCAGTAATAATCAACATGGTCAAGCAGTTAGAATTTGGCAGTGAGAAATACAAGTTCAGTACAATTATTTAACAGAAGTTTTCTGACTCAGTTGATAGAGTTTATGGACTTCACAGTATCATAGTGTTGATAAGGTCAGAAAATACCTTGAAGTTCGTCAAGTCCAACGTATAATCCACCTAAATCTAACAGCTATAGCATTTATATCATGGCCCTCAGCACCTCATTCAGTCTACCCTTAAACACCTCCAGGGATGGTGATTCAACCACCTCCATGGGCAATGCATTCCAATGCCGGATCACTCGTTCAGTGAAAAACTTTTTCCTAATGTCAAGTCTAAACCTCCCTTTTTGAAACTTAAGACCATGACCTCTTGTTCTATCTCCAATGGCCAGCGGGAAAAGACCGACCCCTGCCTGTCTACAAACCCCTTTTAGGTAATTATACACAGTGATAAGGTCACCCCTGAGCCTTCCCTTTTCCAGACTAAACAGACCCGTCTCCCTAAGCCGCTCTTCATCGGGCTTATGCTCCAGCCCCTTAATCATCCTTGTTACCCTTCTCTGAACTTGTTCCAGCACCTCAACATCTTTCTTAAGTTGAGGGGCCCAGAACTGGACACAATACTCAAGATGCAGCCTAACTAGTGCCAAGTACAGGGGAAAGATAACTTCCTTTGCCCTGCTGGCCACACCATTTTTTGATCCAAGCCAAGATGCCATGGGTCCTCTTAGTTACCTCTTAGACACAGTACTCAAGATGCGGCCTAACTAGTGTCAAGTACAGGGGAAAGATAACTTCCTTTGCCCTGCTGGCCACACCATTTTTGATCCAAGCCAGGATGCCATTGGTCCTCTTAGCCGCCTGGGCACACTGTTAGCTCATGTTGATTTTGCTGACCCCCAAGTCCCTTTCTACCTGCTCACTCTCTAACCACTCCATCCCCAGCCTATAGTTCTGCTTAGGGTTGTTATAACCAAAGTGCAGAACCCAGCATTTAGACTTAATAAAACTCATCCTAGTGGAATCTGCCCATCATTCCAGTCTGTCCAAATCCCTCAGCAGGGCCTCCTACCCTCTAACAGATCAAGACATGCTCCAAGCTTGGTGTCGTCTGCAAATTTACTCATGATGGATTCAATTCCATCATCAATATCATCAATAAAGGTATTAAACAGGATCGGACCCAACACCGACCCTTGGGGGACACCACTAGTAACTGGTTGCCAATTGGATGTGACACCATTAACTAGCACCCTCTGGGCTCGACCATCCAACCAGTCCCTGACCCAGCAGAGAATATTCCTATCAAAACCCCTTGCTGCCAGCTTCCTCAGGAGTATATCATGAAAGACTGTGTCAAAAGCTTTACTGAAATCCAGATACACTACATCCACAGCCTTCCTCTCATCCACCAGGCAAGTTAGTTGGTCATAAAAAGAGATTGGGTTGGTCAAGCAAGACTTCCCCCTCCTAAATCCATGCTGACTGGGCTTCACCTCTTGGCCACCCTGCAGATGTTGCATGATAGCACCCAGTACTATCTGTTCTATAACTTTGCCTGGAACTGAGGTGAGGCTACCAGGTCTGTAGTTTCCTGGATAATCCTTCCGTCCCTTCTTATATATAGGGGTCACATTTGCCAACTTCCAGTTATCTGGGACCTCACCCATGGTCCAAGACTGCTGATAAATGATGGGGAGCGGCTTAGCAAGTTCATCTGCCAGCTCTCTCATCACCCTGGGGTGAATCCCATCTGGTACCATGAACTATAGGGATCGAAATGGATCAGCAAGTCTCTAACATCTGCTTCCTGAATTTCAGGGTGACTGCACTGTACCCTGGCCCCGTCTACCGTCTCAGGTAACCAATCATCATGAAGGCAATCTACCCTACTGTTAAAGACAGAAGCAAAGGAGTTATTAAGTACCTCTACCTTGTCCTCATCCCTAGTTACCAAATTTCCCTCCATATCCAGTAGAGAGTGGAGATTGCTGCTACCCCTCTTTTTGCCACTGATACAATTGTAAAAGCTCTTCTTATTGTCCCCCACAGCAGTGGCCACCTTAAGTTCAAGCTGGGATTTTGCCTCTCTAATTTTCCTCCTACGCAACCTAACAATGTCACAGAACACAACCGGATTGACCTCACCCTTCTTCCACAGGTGATAGGGCCTCCTCTTCTCTCTCAGTTCTTTCTGAATTTCCTTACTCATCCAGGTTGGTCTTTTTACCCTACAGCTCATTTTATAGCACACAGGGACAGCCTGTTTCTGAGCCTTCAGGAGTTCATTCTTGAAGCATACCCAGCTCTCCTGGCCTCCCTTGTTAATAAGGACTATCTCCCAAGGAACTTTCCTAATCAGTTCCTTGAATAAACCAAAATGTCCCCGATGGAAATCCAGCCTGGATGTTTTGCTGCCCCCCACTCCTTATTTCACTATTTATTGAAAACTTGATCATTTCATGATCACTACCTCCCAGACAACCTCCAATGACCACTTCCCTACCAGATCTTCCTTATTAGTGAACATCAGATCAAGAAAAGCCTCACCCCTGTGCCCTGGTTTAGGGTTTTTTTCCCTCTGGCAACAAGGGGGTTAA
>WEKX01011722.1:17625-34236 GCA_013390025.1 Pitta sordida
GTGAATCTCTGGCATCCAGCCAGGGTCAAACCATAACACCCCTGGTAGGCTCACTGACTACTTATTGCAAGAAACAGTCCTCTATACACTCTATGAACCTTTTGGACAGCCTCCTCGCTGCTGTGCCAAAGTCCCAGCAAGTATCTGGGAGACTGAAGTCACCAGCAAGAATTAGGGAGGGCGATCTTGAGATGTTGGTAATTTGTTTTACAAACAACTAGAGGACATCGTCATCCTGATGGGGTGGTCTGTAGCATTGTGATTGGAGTCGATCACAGGGTCGATATTACTGGTTAACCCTGTGACCTGAACCCTTAGGCTCCACCCTCTCATGCCTGATCTCAAGTTCCACGACTTCCAGGGCTTCTCCAACATGCAGGGCCACCATCCCACCCCTTCTACCTTTCCTATCTCTCCTGAATAATGTATATCCATCCAACATAACATTCCAGTCATATGACTAATCCCACCATGTTTCCATCGTGGCAATTATGTCATATAATTCCTGGTATATCAAAGCTTCTGGATCTCCCTGCTTGTTATCCATAACATATTATGTCGTTCTTGAGGCAGGTTGTTTGATACTAGCTTTGGGATTTATGAAATGCTGACACAGATGAGCTCCTTTTTCTCGTATTTGGGAGAATAAATGGCTGCTTGCAATTCACCTTTTAGTTGCCAAATTCTGAATAACATCAGGGAGTTTTGTGTCTTGTGTGTATTTATTTGTTTAAGGGTGTTGGTTTTTTGTTGTGGTTGGTTGGTTTGATTTTTTTTTAATTACTTTGCTTAATCTAGATGTGTCTGAAACATTTTTTTCCCCAGTTTCTGTGGCTTTACAGGGTTGACCTTTGCCCATAAACTTCTCCCTCAACTCCTTGTAATCATGGCAGCCAATGGACTAGGTTTCTAAAGTGAAAATGAATTCAATATTTCATGCTTTATAAAATCGGCTCAACTGTGCACAGTCCACTTAGTAGTTTCATGTATTTTGTTAGCCAGAGGAAATTTCTAGTACAAAAGTCCAGCTATCAACATTTGTCTTCCTCTGAACTTGATGTCACTTTCTATGTTTTAGTTTCCAGCTGAAGTGGTTTAGACAGGGTAAAGATACTAATAATATTCCAACTGCATGGACAGATCTCTGTAAATAAACAGTAACAATACTAAGGGTGTCAGATCCTTAAGAAGTTCATGATCTTTCTGGATCAGCTAGCAAATAATGCTTGCTTACAACTATCATCAGCAGACTGTAAATACATACAAAAGCCAACTCTATCTTAGGTGCCTGAGACCTCTTTTTCCTTTCTGAAACTGATTAAACTGATTAAATAATGTAAGTGCATGCATACATACATAATAAGCATATGCATAGTTAGACTGCCAGAAACAAACACATTTATCACCATTGCTAGGGACATGTGTTGTGCAAAGTCTGATACAGGAACAGCCCTGTGACAGATTTAACTAGATTAGATGACCTCCAAAAAAAAGCTTTGCGAAACATTACAGATAATGCTATGCATATTGACAAGCAGCGTAGACAAAAAGCTTAATAATTACTCCTTATCCTTTAAAAACATTTTTCTCTTATGGAGGTCAAGCCAGGTTAATTTATAGAGGCTGAAAGTGTCTGTTACACACACTGTGGTTGTTTGTCAGAAAATGAAGCAGAAACAAAACTCAAATAGGCTAAATTAGGAAAAGTGATCAGTGCAGATTGTTATCGGGTCTCCTCTGAGCCTCAAAGGTCAAGGAATTTCAGTTTACAGTTGGACAAGCTTCAGCAGAACCAACACTCAGAGTTAATGTGACCCTGCTGGGTTAGAAAATTACTTAAAAGGACCAAAACATGCCCAACAAACCATTGGAAAGTAATTGCTCCAACAGTGATACACTCCTACATTGAAGCATTTTGCTGTATAAGTCAGCGACATCAAATCTGTGGGTCATAGTTCCCATAGCCCTGTCTCATTATTTCTTTCTGGCTGCACAACTTTTCTCACCAGAGGACTTCTTCCTATCGAGGTGTTTGTGGATTTGTGGGTGTTGTGATGAACTTGGATCAAATATTAAAGCTTTACTGTAAAGTCTGATCCTTTTGCTTGGTCCTATAGACAAGGAAATTATTAATTTTTCATGTTTTTTTTTTTTTGTCTAGTGAGGTTCAAATCATAATCTGTATGTGAATTTCAACATTTTTTTGGGAACTGCCTTTAATCATCCACCATTATTTAAAGAGGATCCATACTACATCAACTACATCTTGTGTAGATGGATTTCATGTGTTTGGCAATTGGTGGTCTTTCAAGATCAGTGTGAATGGTAAATCTACTGCACAATATAGAAAACTTAAGGATGGTCTTTGTTCTTTGTTTGTTTGGGTTTTTTTTACAGGGTTTTGTTTTGTTTGTTTGTGGGCTTTGTGGTGGTTTGAGGGTTTTTTTAAGAACACGGGCATGGTTGCATTGAGTAAAGGAGGAAATGAGGAGCCAGACCTTGTTGAATTTTCCATTTGAACGTGAATTTAGCTTTTGAATCTCGTCTTCTGATCATCTCCATCTACCTCCTAAAGAAGTAAATTTGAAACAACTTGACTAGATTTCTTTCAAATGAGTTTCAGCTGTCAAATCTAACCTGTTGACTACAGGGCCCAGCACAGCTCCAGGTTAACCCCTGCCCAAAATACGGGAAGTATGCACACTGTCAACTCGGACACTCCTCAGGCTGACACTTTCTCGACCTTGCTGCTTGCTAATGTGGGTTATTCTCTGAGATATGGCAGGAGCTGGAAACTGCACCATGGAAGATGTGTGGCCAAGTTGATGTTCTTAAGAAGGGCTTGATAGTGTTGTTGCTCTGATGATCTTTGAGGCTTTCAGGGCTGGTCACATGTAGTACTGACCATTCTTTAAGCATGTTAGATCATGACTTTCTAGTCCATAACTGAGCATGCAGGGCAGATGAACACGTACATTTCTAAATGTTTAAGACCAGCCTGCCTGAAAGATGGTCAAAAGGCATCTCAGATTTAAATTTAGTAGGGGTTTGGGACTAAGTTATGCTAGTATGTTTTGAGAACGTCTTTTGAAGTCTCCTTTGACAAGTGACACACTGATGGCTCAGTCATTGGGGCAATTTTGAGAGCTGCTTGCATGAAAGTGGATTGAGCAATAGAGACATTGATAAGGATAAAACGACACCAACTAGGGCATTTTATGCAAGACACTCAGTGCAGGTTTGTGAAAGGCAAATGTACTTGTACTACTATGTAGGTGAATCACTGGTTAACATTACTAAACCCTGTTAATGTATGTATAACATCATACTCAACTCTGAAATCCATTTTTGCAGGATTTTCATTAAAGATTACAACCTAGAGTCAGAACTACTTTGTCAACTTCACAACAGTAATAAAAGGTGAAAGAAAACAAAATAAAAAAATTTATGGTCCTTCTGGGAAAATGAAGAATTTTATCAAAGATCCTCTAAAAAAGTAGGATGAGTTGACAGTATCAGTATGGAAGTCTCTCTGGGTTCTGACTGTAGGGCAAACAAGGACCTAATATTACATGGGAGCTAGCTCAGCAATCCAGTGCATTTTACAAAAGTCAGTGAAAAATCAAGTCTGGAAGCATGGAGGCCAAGGTCTCCATGCTAAATTTCACAAGCTGCTTGTGCATTGCTGGGAAAAAGAGAAACTACCATCAGATCTCTGTGATGCAATCATCATCACTCAGTATAAGAAGAAAGGAGAAAAATCAGACTGCTCAAATTTTTGAGGCATCACTTTGCTTTGTTCTACTGGTAAAATTCTTGCACGAATTCTTTTGAACAGATTGGTATTAGTTACCTCAAAAGAACTTCTACCTGAAAGTCAATGTGGTTTTAGAGACAACAGGAGTACAAAAGATATGGTATTTGTTCTGAGACAATTGCAGTAGAAGTATAGGGAGCAGAACAAAGGTCTCTGTGTAATCTTTGTTGACCTCACCAAAGCTCTTGAGACTGTGAGCAGAAAAGGCCTCTGACAGATTAGGATCTTCTCCCAAGTTCCTCAGAATTATTATCTTGTTACATGAGGATCAGCGCAGCCAAGTCAGGTATGGCAATGCACTTTCTGAGCCCTTCCCAATAACCGATGATGTGAAACAAGGTTGTGTTCTCGCACCAACTCTGATTACAGTCTTCTTCAGCATGATGCTCCAAAGGGCCACAGTAGATCTCAATGAGGATAATGGCAGTTCAGCTATCTAGGAGGCATTATTTTCTCAGATGGTAAGACTGACAAAGAGGTAGACAACAGGTTAGCAAAGGNTTCACAAGCTGCTTGTGCATTGCTGGGAAAAAGAGAAACTACCATCAGATCTCTGTGATGCAATCATCATCACTCAGTATAAGAAGAAAGGAGAAAAATCAGACTGCTCAAATTTTTGAGGCATCACTTTGCTTTGTTCTACTGGTAAAATTCTTGCACGAATTCTTTTGAACAGATTGGTATTAGTTACCTCAAAAGAACTTCTACCTGAAAGTCAATGTGGTTTTAGAGACAACAGGAGTACAAAAGATATGGTATTTGTTCTGAGACAATTGCAGTAGAAGTATAGGGAGCAGAACAAAGGTCTCTGTGTAATCTTTGTTGACCTCACCAAAGCTCTTGAGACTGTGAGCAGAAAAGGCCTCTGACAGATTAGGATCTTCTCCCAAGTTCCTCAGAATTATTATCTTGTTACATGAGGATCAGCGCAGCCAAGTCAGATATGGCAATGCACTTTCTGAGCCCTTCCCAATAACCGATGATGTGAAACAAGGTTGTGTTCTCGCACCAACTCTGATTACAGTCTTCTTCAGCATGATGCTCCAAAGGGCCACAGTAGATCTCAATGAGGATAATGGCAGTTCAGCTATCTAGGAGGCATTATTTTCTCAGATGGTAAGACTGACAAAGAGGTAGACAACAGGTTAGCAAAGGCATACAGAACTTTCAGGAAAATTAATAAAAGGGTCTGGTGTAACAAACATCTGGAGAAAGTACAAAGATTAGTGTTTATAGAGCCATTGCGCTGTCTACGATTTTATAAGGGTCTGAATCGTGGGACATCTACTCCTATCACCTGTGACTCCTCAAAGCCCTTCTTGTGTCTTCATTTGCAAAGCTTAGCCGTGATGATTAATGTTAGCGTATGTTTGAACTCAGGCAAGGGGCATCCCATTTTATACCAAAAAAATTTATTTCGATAATCTGTTTCAATATGGTATCATGCATTATCTAAAATATCAGATGTTTGGATATGATTTCTGATTGCCTTTTATGCTCCTGAAATAGTAACATTCCATTTCTACTTTGAAGGAAAAGATATTTCAAATTCAGTTGATAGATGTAATGTAAATATTGATAAGTACTTCCTGTGATACTGTCAATTAATTTTTTTTTCAATAAACCCCCTGAAGATGCTACAATTGATTTTCTGACTTCACAAGTAACACTGGGATTTTGAATGTTTTAAGTGCTTCATGTATTTTGTCAGACATCAAACTGTTGCTTCCTACTGTTTTTAGGAATGTAGTGTTGAGTAGTAAAATGTGAGCAAAGCTCTTGAGCATAGCACCAGCATTTCTAAAGAATATTGCTGATAAATTAATTAAGAGCAATATGAAGACATGAAACATTGTCCTGGCTTAGGTTTTTTGCTCCTCTGGCAGCGAGGGTGTTAACAGCTCAGCTCTTGCCTGGGCCTCAGTCGCTGCCATGGAATTCAAGGTTAGAGATAAAGATGCCGCTGTGAAAAATAATATTTGGGAGGGAAAAAAAATAAAAGTTAGTAACAGAAAGTAGATGGCCGGGTCAGGACGTGTGTAAGAAGCTGAAAGACTTGCAGGCCATCCACCCAGGCCAGCCAGAGAAGGGATAGAAATGTTCTTCCAGGCATCTCACTGCTGCTCATAGAATTGGACCACAGTGAAAGCAGACTGTCTACCTGGAAACCTATGGAATAGAGAGAGAGAAACAGCGATGCAGAATCCACCTGAAGCCATGACTGAGCATGGAGAATCCTGCTGCAAAAGGTGCAGATGTTTTTTGGGAGCCCAGAAACACTTGGCCGCCGGAGCTGAGAGCTTGGCAGAGATCCTTTTGGACAGACGTTTTGTGGCAGAATTGCACTGTGGTAGGATCTGAACGATGTACTTTGGGATGGGCTCATAATCAAGTAACAAAGTAGCACTTAAAACACTGCATCCTGTGCTGTGACTCTCGACAACAGAGAATGGAAGAACTGTTGTCCCTGGGTCTAGATCTCACATGGGAAAGGGTTATGAAAGACTTTTTCTCTCATGAGAGAGAGAGAGAGAGAGGGAGAACTTTGTGGAAGGTCAGAGAGATGGTTTCTACCCTGGATCTGGTGAGAAATACCAACTAGCCTGGCTTATCCCCTACCCTGTTCCCCCTTTGTCTCCTGGTCGAAAAAGGGAATATGAGATCTGTTGTAAGAGAAGGAGGGGTGGGGGGAAAAGGTTGTCTTTAAAATGAAGCTCCTCACATTAAGCTCTGATCTTGTTAGTTAATAAATAAATCCTTTATATTCTTCACTTTTAGCTTGCCTTGTTTTACCTGTTTGCCTGTTATTTTTCGAGGTTTTTTTCCTCCAGGAGAGGTTGTGGGTGAATCTCTGGCATCTAGCCATGGTCAAACCATGACAAACATCAACATAAATATTTGATAACACACCAAAAATCTTCATAGTTAAAGTTGATTCATTGAAACTGGGAAGCAGATCACTACAGGGTACAGTTTTCCGTCTTGATTGTTTTGATTTTTTGTTTTTTTCCACAGTGAATCATGAGTAGTATCACACAAAATTACAAATGAATGTTTTCTATATTTTTGCAGACTTTTAGGTTCATTGTGATTGGTACATATTTAAGCACATTTTGGCAATTATTTTTCAGAGTTTCTTTGAAAAACAAATCCTGCCTAATACTATTTTCCATGTGCTGAAAACCATGTGAGAAAATATTTATATCAGACCCATTATTTTGTAAGTCAGTGGCATACAATGCAGAGGGGAAAATAAGACCAGAAAAAGTGCTGAACTTTCCCAGGCTGTAGTTTGTTGCATAAACTGATCTATAGTGAAGTTGAAGGCAGGTGTACAGTTGTATTGTTAACATATGGCAGCTGGACCCTTTGACTTTACTGCACACATTAAATAATCATGTTCATGAGTTAATTTCAAACAGATGTGTTTGTAGCATAAAGTTTATATGACTTGGAAAATATGGCCATAAAAGTCTGAAATGTCCCTTTCCATGACTGCAGTGAAATTGATTGTATGTATCAGTAACTGTTGAAAGCAGGCTGTTCTTCATATAAACTCATTGAAATGTCTTGGAGTTTGAAGTCAGAAAACAATTTTCATTTTTACTGGCCTCATTAAACCTTGTCTTCAACTGGGAATCATAAATATTTTCCTACTCTCTTTGCAATAATTTTGCATAAATATTTTCCTACTCTCTTTTTGTTTGGTGTTAAGGCCTTACAATTTTGAAGAAGAAATTAGTCTTAACTCTGATATACTTTTTTTAGGAAATATTTCTAGTTTGGGATCTAATTAGACTGGTTAAGAGAGTTATAACAATTTTGGCACATTAAACCATGATAGAGACCTGGAACATGATGTTTTGATTGTGACCTGGTTTACTTTTCCTGTAGCTGTTGAAGTCCTCATCTTTCTCTTTCCTTGCATCTTCAGCAGTTGGTTGCCTGTGATGTTTGCACTCATCTGCTTCATGTCTCCATGCATATAGTGTAAAGAAATGGCACAAGTCACGTGTTTCCAGCCTTGTAGCTAAAGCCACATGTAAATATGAAACATTGCAGGTCATATGAAGGTCCTAGATGTTTAAATGTTCTCCTTTGGGGTGATCATTGTCACTCTTTTTACTTTTGTGTATGGTCTTTCTTCATTTTTTCTTCCTTTCCTTTCTTGCTCTCATGTCATTTTTATATAGCTGCATTTCCTACCTGTAGTTATGCAGGTAAGTCACTATTTTGTGTCTGTTGTTGCATCTTTTAACAAGGCCATCACATTCCATTGACTGGATCTTACATTTTGTGTAAAACTCTTTCTAGCAGTGCTACACTTTAAAATACTCTGGTTTCTGGCTCCGTGTTTTAGTGCTTAACTAAAACTTCAATCTTTCTCCTCAGAGTTACGTGAAGAATCTTTGTTCCTTGATAAAAATCTCTCTTGTAGTGAGAAACCAAGTACTTTGAATCTAATTCATTACTTTCTCCCTGAGTACTCCATGAGCTTATTTTAAATAAAACATCCTTAATAGTTAATAAGAGTTGGGAAAAATAATATGCCACATAAGCTGGAAATTGTGATTTATTCAAGCAGTCACATGCTGAATTCAAGAGTAGTGCAGACAAGATGGGGGAATGCCACTGCTGCTTGATTTGTTCAGCTCACGTAACTAAATTTGACAGTCCATATATCCTTGTGTAGGTCAGACCAGACTATTATGGTAGTAATATGTAAAATATAAAAATGTAATATAAACCAGAAACCCCCAGTAATGTGTTTTGCATGGCCACTTAAGCTTTGTCCCAGGTGTAACACGGTATTAAAAGCTGTTCACAGCTGAGATGAGCAAAGATGATATGCAGCCTAGTTTTTTCTCTAGGGAGACAGAGGTGAAACACTTTAGTGTATTTTCTATGCTCTTCTTGAATGAAATATTGGGTAACCTTAACACCTTTGGCTAAAAAGCATTTGTGGCTCATTGTGGATATTGAAAACAATAGATGCTTCATTGGCAATAATATGTCATGGCATAATCTGAAAGTTGAAATTGGTTTTGAGAGAAAATTCAGCATTTTTGCTGCCACCTGTGAAAGACAAATGGGAACTGAAAATAATTTTGTCTTGCTCTTCATGTCTTAGGAATAACAAGGTTTTTAACGCCTTAATAATACAAAGGTAGCCATACTATCAGTATTTCATCTTCTTTAGCCAGGACATAGATAAATGATGCATTCTTTTGTACAATTAACTTGCTAAAAATCAAAAAACCATCACCTTAGCACTGGTGACCTCTAATTTTGGAGAGCAGAGGGAAAACCTAAAGTTATATGGCCGCTGGTATTATTAATTCCTTAATTTTCAGAAACCTGTTTTTTAGAGAGAAATAATTTTACAGGATGGAATAACGCCTGGAGAAACATAACTCACTTTTGTTTTTGTTGCTATCTCATTTGCTAGTTTAACTTCTAGGTGAAAAATTCCTTCATACTCTACAGGTTGTGATATCACTTGGACTATATCGATCAAATATTTAGTCTAATCCTAACTTGAAAATTCTGCTGGCTGGATGCACACAATATTAGCCAGCAGGGTTTAGATATATAATTTTAGCATAGTGGTGAGTGTCCCCGCCTGTCACGCGGGAGACTGGGGTTCAGTTCCCGCCAGGGAGGCAGTGGTGCCGTTTAAGAGTTGGACTCAATGATCCTTGTGGGTCCCTTCCAACTCAGAAGATTCTGTGTGATATTGCAAGAATTTTTTTTTGTGTGTAACTTGTAGTACTGCTGAGCAGCAGAAACTTAGATCTCATGCAATTTTCACCTAAAGCAAGAGCTTGGACTTATTACGCCTTTATACCCTTCTGTTTAGAAGAGTTATAGAGTCATAGGGAATTGGGAGCATTACTCCACTATTTTTCCATTCTTATAGTTTTCTCTTGTTTTTTCATCTCTCTGTTGCATATTTGCTCATCTCAAAGAAAAAAGTCAAGCTCAAAATTTGACTCAAACATTTTAACAGGGCTTCAAAGGGGGCTTCAACAAATTTTAAGCATCTCATGACATCATCCCTTTAGTATTTCTGTGCATAATCTTAATATTCAAAATAGCTCTACAAAGGGGGAAGGATCACTACTTTGGCACAAGCACTTGCCAGGTATTGATGTTTCCTCTGTAGATTTGTGCCCTATATGTCTAATGGGGACAAAGAATTATAGTAGCAGAATTAAGCTGCAGAAATTAACATCATGAAGATTTAAAATCTGGGCCCAAAAAAACCTGAAAAGTAAAGAGGAAAATGGCACTTTATTTTCAGGTTCAAAAAGGATAAAGCTTGTAGTACTTTACAAGTGAAATTGCATTGTGCTTCTGCATCTAAATACAGTTTCTATTAAAAGGAAAAATTTATAATTAGTAGACTGTTGTGGACTGGATTCATTAAAGGGATTAATTTGTCTTTGGGCATATATATTTATGTAGCTACATGTGTGATATGTGCATATAAATCTATTCTGGCACAGAAAACTTTGTTAGCTTTGACTTGAGATTGGTGGGCTATGTTGTCAAGCTACACAACCTGTATGGATGTAAGGAGCAGGGGAGAAAAAAACCAAACTGTTCTTTCCTGTATTCCTCACGCTAAGTTGTATTCATTAACTATGTCTTTTAGTTTCTAATTGCTCTCTCCATGCCCTGTGCAGAAATTTTGCATCTCTTCTCATTCCAGGAGATAGGAAAGCAGTTCAGACTTTTTCCCAGTTTCCTGAATACATGCTCCTGATTTTTTCTCATGATGGGCTGAAGATGTTATTAATGACATATGTTATCCCAAGTGTTATTTTTCGTAATTTGCAGAGTTAGACTTTGTAACTTTGCATACTTTTGTGAGACAGAGCTGCAGATGAAATTTGTCAAAGAAAACCATCTTGAGTTGTGCTGTTTCGAAAATGTCAGTTTATCATGTTCTCTTCTTAATTTGCCTGTATTTGCATCAAATTCCACTCTCCTTTTAATGTGGCCTGAGAGTATGTAATAATTGTTTGTGATAGTGTTATTGATGGATGGTGGACAGCTGAGTGTGGTGCGTAGTGCTGATGCTTAACAGGATAAGTGCTATGGGCAGCACATATAACTGCGGCAACACCTAAGGAGTCATTCAGTCCAAGTATAACTCTGCTTTAAGCGTTCTCCCTGCCTATTCTTCCATTTATACCTTGCTTTGCAGAATGTATCCTCCTAACCTGTGGTTTCCAGTCTCAGGATCTTATTTTTGCCGGAAGAAAATGGTTGTAGTCATCTATTGAAGGATTGTTCCCTAGTGGCTTATCTAATAAAAATGCTTTTTTTCTGCAAATGTCACATCTGTATAAGGGCCAAAGGTCATCTGGCATTTCTGCCAGACCCCCTCCATCATGCTACATTTACTGTCACAAGACATGTAGTTTCATAAGAGAGCAGCTGTGCTAAGTGTTCTTAATAAAAATCAACCACTAGCCAAAACTGCTTTGACTGAAAAACATGATATTTGTGCCAGGATCATAAAAAGCCAGCATATACTCATCAGAAGTTAGCAACTACTGTTGCTCCCATTCTGTCTGAAGAATGGGTGGGCTTTTCCTTGTGTTCCCAGTGTTCTACTTCATGTTACTCGTGTATTTGCCAGGGGTTCTGTGTAGTGATTTCCTCCACTATGGAAAATCAACATAAGGACTTTGCTATAGTCAAAGACTCCTTTCCTAAAACACAGGAAGGCTGTGGGGCTGTTACTTTTGTAAAGAGTGGAACAATTTCATTTAAGGATGTAGGATTTTTATGAAATTACAGAATATGGCAATGTTGGTATCTTGATTTATCGTTTTGTTTAAACCATGATGAGGAATTTATCAATGAGGAATTTATTGATCGAATCTAGTCTCTTTGTTTGTATATTCCATGACCTATGGAGGTATGTGTTACTTGGACTAGGATAGGTAGTTATGTCACTTTCAGATCTTTTTTCTTACCTTCCTGCTTATATGCATACTACATGTCAAGATGGAAGATGAATGTGTTCTTTAGTCTAACCATATATTAGCTGTACCTAATTTCTCTTGCTCTTTCCTAGTCTCAAATTCCTTTCTCTCCTTGATTAGTAACCATGGTGCTTGTAATGTGCTGCAATTATAGATTGGAATGTACTAGCATAGAGTAATTTATTCAAAAGTAATTACTTAAATGACTCTTCATTATATTGCAATCAAATCCTAGATGCTCTGGTATAGATGTTACATATCCGATCTCAGCATGCTACTTAAAGTATTTTGAGTTGAATTCTGAAATTATGTAAATCAGTGCAGTTCCTCTACACAGCTCTAGTGCTTTGCAAAAGGCTACACAGACTATTACAGATGTAACAGAAAAGAATTTGAACATAAAAACTAACACAGAAAGGTAGATTGAGTGAGGCTAAAATATTCTGAGAAGAGTAGTCTAACAATGACAGCGATCAAATGCTTTCTTCTGTGAAATTCTTTTGAGTTAATTTTCTGCATTTTTAGTTTAGCCACTGGGTTGGCGACAAAGTGGTGAACGAAGCTTATTTCAATTTAAACTGTACTGGGCTTTCTTGTTGTTTGTGGGTAGAGAGGGTATTGCTGGCTGGGTGAAGACCTTAGCAGTGTGGTAGTCCCAATTTATCTTTCAATCTCATTTAAACTTTATAATAGCTAATTTGCCTTTGACTGTTCTTTTGACAATATTAGACAAATCTGACAGTAGCTCATTTGGAGGACTGCACTGCAAGATGTGCAACTGAGACTTCAAAGTATACTAATGAAATTAGCATGTCTGCATCATATTGCAGGGTACTGATGAGCGTTTGTAGAGAGAGTTGCTTTAATTCAAAATATTATAATTGATTGCGCTCTGAGTAATATGGAAACTCTACCTCATTTCCTCTGTAATTCAGAGTGAAATCTAAAAATGCCTGATACTTCTGACAAAGCACAGAAATGTTATTGTTCATCATGAAGGTTTTGTACAAGCACTATTTTAGGTGATGTTGCTGTTTGTTGTGGTTTGAGTGAGTGCAAGGAAAAACCTTTTTACTGATTCCAATTTTTATTATATACGGAGGTTTGCATAGAGTACATTTAATTCAATCAAGTCTTATGGAAAATAGTTTCAGGGAAGTCTAAACATCTCTCAGCTATGGTACTTAACATGGTCAGCAGGAAATGCCAGTGAGAATCCATCCATCTTTCTGGTTCAACTGCTTTGTCATTAGATAAACAGCACGGCATCTGTGTTTCACAAAAGTATTTCTTCCAGCAAGAAATTGTCTCTTGTTTTGTATGAACCAATTGAGTGCTAAATGTCTTTATTTCTTTAAAATTCCACCTCCTGCTCTCCTTTCTATTTATTATGAAACAGTGTTGAACTGGTTTCAATTTGTATGTGAAGAGATGATACCACATGGAAACATTTTAGTGTATATCCTTGGCTAAATTTGTTTGTATTAAAAATGATATGTACTTTGATTTTATTATTTTGTTAGTCAGCTAGTCTGTAGGAGACTACTGAGGCTTTAATTTATACGTGTACCTCACTTCTGAGTTATAGCTATATTTTACCTTGTGTCTAAGCAATAAAATTAAAGCAGGTGCTGTTTGAAAAATATTTTCGTACAAGTTTACTTTCAATTCATACTTTGAGACTATCAAAATAGAGGTAAAAACGAAAGGTCTGAAGTGTGACTTGGCTTATTTCCATTACCCCTCTATGTCCAGGATGTTTTTTTAATACGTCATGTTTCTTGTTTACACACAGAACAAGCGTGCATAGTTTTCTGTTATTGAGACTTAGAGGATTTTTTAAAGAATTTTTGCTATATCACAGGACTGGTTTTATTGACAAGCTTTTGATCTATAAAAACACCTTACTTGCTAGAAAATGACCTAGTGACTTTTTGTTGATCACAGGAAGGATCGGTAGTCAAAAGATGTGTTGAGCTCTGAAAGACTGGTGTTGTAGTGTGACATGCACCTTAAACAAAACTTGGTCAACAAAATTAGTACTGACTAGAGGGACAAGACAGCTGCACTAACATACTGCTGCAGTTGAGATACTAGTTCCAGACTTACGAATTTCCCTGAAAAGGCTTGTATGAAGAACATGAAGAATAGAGATTTGCTATTATTTTGCTATTATGAGTAGCTTTAGACTATCTAGTCTGTACAGATAACTGTTGAGGTTTTGCCTCAGTTTGGAGGCAGAAATCTGAAAGGCAGATTATCCACAACTGATGAATGTAGTGATTATCATGATTTAAAAAAATCACAAATTTTAAATCTTGAAGAAGCAAGGAAAGGATGTCTATAATGTACATGACATTTGAAAAGTGTGTTTCTTTTTAAAAATACACAATTTTGCAATTTCAGACTTCACAGATCTTTTAGATAATGGATCATCCATTTGTCACAAGTTCCTCCGAGTTGGAAGGGACCCAGAGGATCATCTAGCCCAACTCCCAGACAGCCTCCCACCAACTAGACCATGTCACTAATCTCCTCATCCAGTCTTCTCTTAAACACCGCCAGGGTTGGCAACTACACCACCTCCCTGGGCAGACCATTCCACTGAGAGATCACTGTGAAAAACCTCATCCTAACATCCAGTCTAAACCTCCCCAGGCGTACTTCTGGATACAGAAACCTGTATACTTCCGTTAAACATGAAATGAAAATGTAGCAACTTCAAGGTCTTAAATTTAAATATGGCTGTCTGTTTGATAGTCCAATGCTTCATTTTGCTGTGGTGCTCCAGTCTAATGAATAGGTCAGATTTCTGTAAATTATTAATGAAATTAGTGAAGGAATTTAACATAGTTCTATTTCTATTCCTTTGTTTTCTTCTAAATAATCAAGGGAGTATATTGATTGTTTCAGAACTGCTGTTTCACCAATAGTCCTCTTTACTTTGTGGCCATGATGAATGTATACAAGTCTGTAATAATAATGCTGTATTTAGAACCAGTAATTTTTATTGCTGGCAAAATGGACACATAATGTCCTTATAAGGAAAATCTGAGCTGAAGGTTTGTTAAGTTTATAATTTTGATTTTTTTGTCTCTGGTTTAAAATTGTTCTGTTTCTGGACTCCTGGATTTTAATCTTCGCAAGAAACAAACCATTTCTTCAGAGGTAAGTATACAATTATATCTTCTTCTGAAGCCTTCAGGAATTTCATTTATTTACTTGCAGGAAATGGGTGTCATTAATTAACTCGAGATCACCCTTGGCTAACAAAGAGAGAGGGAGTGGTGCTTTGATTAAGGAAAGTCCAAGAGTCTGTTGGAGGGTGGAAATGAAAAAATCAACAACATGAGCTCCTCTGTGCTGTATTGTGTCAATGGTTAGTTTCAGAAGTCATATATTGAATTTGAAAGAGTAATGAATATAATTTCTTTTTTAGAGATGAAAAGGAAAGGGAGAGAAAATCTCATGTTACAAGCTGCCATTAGCTAGCATAAATTTTGTGCTAAGGAATGCGTATATGAGTAGTATGACTCAAATACTTTCAAAATTGGTGAGAAAGATTATAGCTAATTAAAATTGCATAATATAATAACTAGATTGAATTAAGGAAAAATGTGTACAGTTTTGACAACCTGGAAAAGAGAGTTCTCACAACTTATCATTTTTATTTCTTTATTTCAAGTCACAAAGTAGTAAATTGAGTACAGGACATGTTTTCCTTAATATTAGGAACCACTTAAGTAATACTAATAATTTCACAATAAATAATATATACATATTTGAGAAACTGCCAAGTTATAACCCTTAGACCAAGATTTACATGGATCCATTGATTTTGACAGAGTAAGCACCTAAATTATTTTTTAAAATCTGTCCCCATAGTTATTTGCTTTGAAAGCTATTCAAAATTAACATTTATTTTTATTTCTTAATTATTAAATACAGTGAATCCCCGCTGCATTGTGACCTCTCCATTACAACCCCGCCCATTCGCGAGGCAAATTTTTTGCAATTTTGATTCAGCCGTCTGCAAGTTTAGCCAGCCTACGCATGCACAGTGCCTCTGCTCTGCCAAGGGGTGGTGCCGCGGTGCCTGTGGGGCGAGAATCACCCCGCCTGGCAGGCAGTGGGCTCGCAATGGCAGCACCGTGCCCTCGTCCCTGACGCGGGAAACTGCCCCATGAAAGTGAGGCAAGCGAGGGGGGACAAGATCTGTGTGCTGGGAGGGCGCTTCTGTTCTCCTGCCCTCTGGGACCATATGGGCAGTGCTGCCTCTCACGGGACAGGTGGATGTTAAAGGGAAAGAAACTCCTATACTGACCCGACCTCCCCACCTCCCCCACCCTGTGGACTTCTCCAGGCTGCAGCGGCCGCGCTCCCACAGCCCAAACCCAGCACTGCTTCCCCCCTTCCCCACCCACAACCCCAGTGATCGTGCCCATGCTGGCAGCCCCACAGATGCCACACCGGGACGCCGCTGGCGTGATCACTGAGGGCAGGACGGGGAGGGCACGCGACGCAGGGGGGTGTGCGCAGTTTCTGCAGGTCACAGTGGCATTTACAGCCCTGTGGCACTGTGCCCCAGCCTCTGACTCAGTCCTGTGTGTCTCCTATGTGCTCTGCTGAGATCCAGCGCAGCACTGCCACAAGACATGCCATTCCTTGTTACCCAAAGCCCAGTCATACCCAGGTAGCACTGCCTCTACTGGGACTGGTGGATGTTAAAGGGAAAGATACACCAATACTGACGCCCCCGCCCCGCCATAAGCGGCAGGGGTTGTTGCAGTGTTG
>WEKX01011722.1:34447-62782 GCA_013390025.1 Pitta sordida
GGGCTGTGAGCACACACAGTCACAGCAGCCGCTCAGAAATGGTTCCCTTTGTTCCCCCATGCTCAGGGAGCCCGAGGGGAGAAGGAGAAAAGTGTCCACAGCACTCTGGAGTGCCGGGGGGTGGAGCAATGGACATGGCCTGCATGCATATTAATGACCTGCGTTTCTTTGCGAGTTTAGCTTTTTGCGAGTCCTGTGGCCTGACCCGTTCCTCGTGAATGATGGAGTTTAACAGTACTTTGTATTGAAGTGCTGAGGTCTTGAAAAGATCTCCTGAGATCAAGCTTTGTTTCGTATTCCATAAGTACTAAATTAATCTTGAAGTATCACAGAATCACAGAATCATAGAATCACAGAATCAGTAAAGTTGGAAAAGACCATAGAGATCATCAAGTCCAACCTATCACCTATTACCTAACCTAGTCAAACCTGTTACCTAACCTGTTGCCATCCTTCTACTAACACACCATCCTACCTATAACACACTACCCTAATATCTAGGTCATGCCACCAAGTACATCATCCAACCTTTTCTTAAACACCTCTAGAGACGGTGACTCCACCACCTCCTTGGGCAGCCCATTCCACTGAGAGATCACCCTCTCCGTGAAAAAGTATTAGTATTTCAGGTATTATCACAGTAATAGATATTTGTCCCAGAGGGCCCACAGTTGTTGTGTTAATCATCAACTTTAAGTATCTTTCATAATCTTTGTTTTCTACAGATACAGTGTCTGCTTAGCCCTCTCTAATGGCAATTTTAAATCTATGAAGACAGCAAAAATTTCAAAATATTTGAATGTATTTATCAACTTTGACACTAATAACGAAGTTCACCAAGTTATTCTCTGTAGTGCTCAGCTTCACTAGGATTATTAAGATCCACCTTTTTTCCTGTTTTGGAGTGCATGATACATGTACAAAGCTTCTGAGGATTTGGAATAACTCTAGGGATAGCAATTATCTCTTGAAACTGATTCTGCTTATTTCACTTTTAAATGCTTCATTTCATGACTGCAGAAAGTGTTACACTAATTTACTCCGTGAAGCTGTGCATCCTATCTTCCCAAGTATTAGAAAAAGATCTGATATTTCAGAACTGTTCTGTTCTTAAATACCATACTGCCAAAATCCCCCTTCTTCCAGTAGGAGTCTCACAGCATACGGTTTTCTCTTTTGCTGATAAAGGTGCTCTCTGGGACTAGGATCAAGATGGTGAGTATGTGGCAAGGCTGTTAGTAGCTCTAGTAAAGCCAAGTAACAGTTGTGTTGACATAAATAAGATGTTGAAGAGAGAGTAAAAAGGTTGAGGCTCTGGTTTGGAGAAGACAATGCTGTGCTGAGAATATGACCGAGATGAACAAAATCATAAAACATTGCTGCTGGTGCCAAAACTATGGGAAGCCTATTTACAATGTAGATGAGAAATACTTTGTTTTCTTTAACAATGGTCTTGAACTTCTGGAATTTGTTGCCAGAGCAGAAAATACAGACGAGTATGAGGCTCAGAGAGGGTCAGGGAAGCCTGTGGCCAACAGATTCATGATAGACATCATGGAAAGGATGGGGAAGTCTTTTCTGCCCAATACTCCTGGAGTTGCCTTGGAAGAGAAATGGGAGCGGGCAGACTGTAGATACGTGCTGCTACATAGCTTTCCCTACTGCCACAGTCAGAAAAATCATGTTGATTGACATACACAATTACATATGGGGTAGAGCAATCATTAATCAAAGGAGCAGAGTAAGTAGGGTATTTCTTATGCTCTTCAGTAAATTTGCATTTTTTTTAAATTATCCATAAAGTGTAGTTAAGTTGCTGAATTTGAAACATACTTTGTAGAGACTGCCTGCCTGTCTCATGGTTTTCTTTTGCCTCTCTCACTTTTAGTATGTGCTCATTTCTACTAGGAGCAAGAGTAAAATCTCCACAAGTCTTCATTCATTCTTTCACTTTCCCCTCATGGTTCCCTTGTGTATGTTTACCTAGTTTTAGTCCTCTGACATACATAGTGGCTATGTACACATTTAAATCCTGGACAGTTTTGAATCACATCATAATTTTTGATGCAAAAATCTATGTACTGATGTTTGAGACATATTACACACTCAAGAAGTGCTGGCTGCTGTCGACTCAGTTGCAGAGCACTGTAAGTCTGTATCTTGTCCATCTCACTATGGTATATGACTGGCTTGTAGCTTTGGAGGAAAACCAAACCACATCCATTTAATGATGCTTTCCCTCATTATTGCTGTTACTGGCTTCCAATATGAAACATAGTCTGCAGTTATAAATGCAAGTGGATGCTAGCTGTGGTTCTCTGGTGGTAAGATTTTGGAAATTAAACTAACAAAAGCTACTCTACTTCTACACTCTAGTAATAGCATCCTGGGAGCACAGTGCAATTAGTGGGCTTTGGCTAGCTGAAAGTCTTTGAACAGTTTTTTCTTAAAATCTGCAGGAAAGTTCAAATGAACCAACTTCTATAGATAACCAGTCAGATAAAGTTTTTGGAACCCTTGTAGGTGCTTTGAGATTTGGGGAATTGCAAGGATGTTGAGCTGTTTGAGAGGGTCCAGAGAAGGGCAACAAGGATGGTGAAGGGACTGGAGGGCAGGCCCTATGGGGAGCGACTACAGGAACTGGGTTGTTTAGTCTGGAGAAGAGGAGACTCAGAGGTGATCTCATTGCTGTCTACAACTACCTGCGGGGAGGTTGCCGCCAGGTGGGTGTGGACCTCTTCTTTCAGGCCAGAACGAGAGGGCACGGCCTCAAGCTACGCCACGGGAGGTTTAATCTTAATGTTAGGAAGCGGTTTTTCACAGAGAGAGTGATTGCATATTGGAATGGACTGCCCAGGGAGGTGGTGGAGTCACCATCCCCGGAGGTGTTTAAGAGAAGACTGGATGAGGAGCTTAGTGACATGGTCTAGCTGGGGGGTGCAGGGCTGGATGATCCTGGGTCCCTTCTGGCCCGGAGTGGCCTGCTAGACTGTGAGGAAACTAGTTTTGTGTTTACCGCTCTGGGATGTTCTTTCGGATCTGTACGGGTGTTAGATGATGAGTTGGACTAGATGATCCTTGCGGGTCCCTTCCAACTCATAATATTCTGTGTGTGTAATTCTGTGTGTAACTCAAGAAGCATTATGCAGTTTAGTTTGCATATAACCAATGCTTGCAGGATATTGACAATCTGTCATATGTATATCCAAATTCATTATTAGTAAGGATAGAATTACTTTAGGATGAAAAAAAGAGGAATTCAGTGACATGGCCTAGACAACAGGAGATTTGGATGGGTGGAACGTGTTGCCCATGGCTCCAGGGTTGTGGGTTCAATCCCTGGGTGGGCGCTTGCTTGGGAATTGGACTAGATGATCCTTGTGGGTCCCTTCCAACTCAGAATAACCTGTGAACCTGTGAAAATGCTCATAAGATCAACTTTGACACCTGTTAGTAATTCTTGAAATCTAAAGACAAATTTCATACATAGGAATGTAATAAAATATATCATCTTAAAAATTTAGTGGATATATGATCAACTTGCAGTTTTGTATCGGATAAGCAAGACTGCATTTGTTTCTGTAAATTGGTGCTGCCTTTACTCCTGTCTCTGTACATTTGTCAAGAGGGAATAGGGAGAAGAATTGTTTTACTGAACTTTTGAACACTTGCTCACTGGACTTTGGTGATTCAGAACTAATGTAAGTGAGAAGCAAGTTTTGTAGTATATCCATTGCAGCACACACAAGAGTGAATACTTGTGTGTATGTTCCCAGGATGCTGTCATAGGCAGCTGTTCTCATAGACTGGAATGCTAAATGTCTTCCTTTAAAGAGTATACAGGGATAGAACTCTGCTGTGCATGCTGCAGACATACCCAACGATTTTGTCAGGAACCTGAAAACATCCCCAAATTCATAAATGAGCATGGTATTAATACTCCTCTGTCACTCTGATGTGAATACTTCATGCATGCTGAAAACTTGTGTAAGAAACAAGCTTGTGATAAAGACAAAAATCAGAAAGTATCTGATATTTTTTCCACATAGGATATTGCCTAAGGAGTAGTTCTCCAAATTTCTGTCTGTAAGCTCTAATGCTTACACCACTGAAATGAAATAGTCTCACCATTGCTTGTATATTTTCGCCTCTTTGTTCTTAAAATCACCATAAAGGGCAGAATAAATTGAATATAAAGACTGAATGCTGTTAGTGTAACACAAAAATGTAACTACAACTTACATAGTTTTTTCTGGGGATAAGCAGTGTTGACTTGGTGTAGGAATATTGTGAAGCCTCCTAATCCAGTTCATCCCCAAGCCTCTCTAGGGAGATTAAAATATCCCATTACCTTTAAATACTCGCTTTCATTAGGATTAGAATCGTGTTTCTCCAATGGGAAAGAAAAACGTCATGTCATTCATGTTGACATGAACAACAACATGATATTCAAATGAACCAGGCAGCAAATACTCTGTGCTCTATAAATGAGCTCTATAGAAATTTCTTTCTAAGCAAGTAAAATCCTACTTAAAATGCATTTAGAGGAAATTAAAATAGGATCTAATCCAGAGCCCACTACAATTAATAGAAGAGTTTGTGCTTACTGCAGTTCTCTGCGGTAATAAATGCATTCAGGGAAACTGTGATCTGTTTACAAATATTTTCATAAGAGATGAATAGTAGCATTTGCTCTGAATTATTTACTATGAACCCAGACTGGGAGATTACTGTGAAGCTCTGCCTAAAAAGTACTGGTAGATCCTCAAGGTAGATTTTACTGATAGCTTTCTGGAGTGTTATTTCAATTCATCAATCTTCCTGTGGATATCAGTTCATGCATACCATCACTGACAAGCTAGAAAACTTTGACAATAGTCAGAACTTATTAAGGGCATAATTGCTGATGAATGGCAAGACATTTCTCTTGTAAGTCTAAGTATGCTTTGTACATCAGCCTGAATGTTTTAGCTTTTATGTAGAATTTAATCCAGAATTAAATGCCCCCTGACAGATTCCAGAGAATCATAAAAAGACTCTGTAGAAAGTTTATCCCAGTTTAACTAATCATTTCCATTATCTGGAAAACCTCTTTTGCCTTTCCACAGAGCCTTGCTGTTATAATATAGGTTTATTTCTTGTGGTATTTATGGAATTCATCAACTAAATTTCATGTTTCTATAATACAAAATGGACTGCTATTAAAAGGTGAAATCAAGCCATGCAAATAGGAACATGTCAAGTGCTTTAAAACATGGAATTTGATTGTTTAATCTCCTGATAGGCAAATGTCAGTAAATTTGGCCTGAATTTCTAGACAACATCACTCATTTTTAGAAACAATTGTTTACCTCATATGTAAATGACTTTGGAGAAGGGTATCACAAAAAGATTGTGCAACTGGCAAAACCAAACTTTTGCTAAAGATGATATCTTAAAATTTGTGTTGTATCCTTAAATACAGTAGGTCTGTACTGGTGTATGAAGCAATATTGGATTATTTTAGTTCATTAGAGGTATGGAAGTTTACAGGCCAAGTAAACTGAGACCCAAAAGTAATCATACACACCCTGTAACAGGAAAAGAGAGAGTAATGTAGACTTTAATTTAAGACAGTATTTGTAAGTAATCCAGTTTACACAGAATAGAAGCAGAAAAAAGAGACAAGTCATGATACAGAGTTTTAAACAGCTAATTATGCTTATATTTAATTTTAAGTTATTTAGGCACAAATTGAAGAAATAATAAAATTGCCTTTGGAGCAATTGATGCACTTCCTGTGACCTTATAATTAGAAGGACATTGCTGAGATTAGGTTGCAAGAGAGACTTCTAATTCACAGTCTGCAAGATATGAAAGATTAGCCAGATTTCATCTGTGAAGCTCTAAGGGTTCTAAAATGAAGGAGCTATCATCAAGTGTATAAAAACCTGGGAGAGAGGGAACAGGACTGATACTAATATGCTATGATTGGAGATAAGTAAGTCAGTCAGCAAGATATCTAAGAATTTGGGGAGTGTTAAAGAAATTAATTCATAAGAAATTGAATCACTTTTTCTATGCAGAGTAGGTGAAAAACAGACCCAATGTTCTGAGTCATCATTAAGTAAATTGGTCCAAAAGGGATTTAGCTAGATTTTGAAAATGTTAGCATATGGATAAATCTGGCATTTTACAGCCATATTTGTTACTTATCAAGGTTTCTTAAAACTTGACGTGGTGTGCAACCATCACCTTTGAACAACTGCTGGAAGCAGGAACTATTTTTGTTTTACTCTTACTTGTGGATGAAGGGCATATATGTACCACTTAATGAAATAACTTTCTTAGCTGAGACAACACTAATTTTTGTCCCTTTGACAAATGGTGATGAACAAGGATGTGCCTGCATGCTTGGATGGGTTGCAGTGGTCATTAGTCCATTTCCAGCTATGCCTGTTAAAGGCACATTTCTCTCGATGGGAAATAATGGATCAAAACACTTCCAGACATTTTTTTTTTCTTTTGGGAAATACATGAAGGAGGGACTAACTCTATCATGTCTTAGACATCACAGTGCCATAAACAACACCCACTCACAGTGTATTCAACATTTCCTTTTGGCATTTGCAGCTGCTGAAAAATGTAGATGTATAAAGGCAATGAATTCTCTAGGTGCTGTTAAAAGCTAATAAAACTGGCAGTAATGATGTTCCTGGAGGTGTTGCTTTGTTAAAGGAACCATTGTCTCAGAAGGAGCTGGACTAGGTTGTTCTGCAGATCCTGAGAGTGATTCATCTCTAATTTGGTTGGCAAAATAGTGATTGACATGACACAGAATGAATCAAGGACTCACCTGCTCTCGTAGACAATTATATAGATATAATAATGAAATGTCATTGGCTTAGACAATATTACACTTATCTGTGAGATCCCTTTCAGCCCTTATCAATTTTATTGCAGCTGCAGGGTTTTTTCTGCATTTTGTCAGGCCTCATTCATTTGTATTATTTTTATTCCATTTGAGAGCTGTGTAATTTTTCCCAAAGCAGAGCGATGTATCTTCTAGCACTAATAAAATTCTTGTCTCTTTTCATTGCAACTTGCCTCCAGAGCAGGGCCTTCTGGCATACTCTGCAGCACAGGAGATAAAATAATCAATAAGCCTAGATCTCAAAATGAGATGCAACATTTGTTTTGTTACTGAGCTCTACAGGGCCTAAAACAGATGGCTTTGTGATGCTGCTTTTAGTGTGCTCATAAGGATTTTTGAGATGTGCATAATTTTTATTTTGAAAATATAAATTGAATGAATGGCTACTAGCACCACGACTTGACATCTATTATCCTCCTTCACAGATCAAGAACTATAAGTGATGTACAGTTAGAGCAGAGCTTAATAGAACTCTTGAAATTAAATTGGACTCTAGTATATCAAGTGCATAAAGCACTCTTACTATTTTATGTTGAAAAATATTTTAGTCTGTCATTGGTTGTATGGATGCTTGCATGTGTTGGTCTGTGCTTCTCAGCTGATATGGTGGCAGGTAGTAAATGTATATGCATCAATATGGCTAGTAAACATTACTTATCTGAGGTGGCAGGTGTGAGTTTTATGTAAATTCATCCTTTCTATATTCCTCTGATTAATATTTAACTTGCCAGAATTCAGTTTCTGTCAGATATAAAAAGATAGTTTAAAAACAAGAAGAAAGAGCAGTTTTAAACTGCTACATAACTAAAGATGTGGTGTTTGACTGCATAAGGAGATATCCCTTATCTGGGTCAAGATTTGCTCCATTATTCCTGTGCAAATAGGGAGAGCAACGTTGTTGTGACATTTTTCCAGATAATGTCTTTAACGTGGATAAGAGGGATAGCAGAACACTTTAGTGCGTACAATTTGATATTCTCAAATGGTAAGAAATGGTATTCATGAAGAGCATCCCCTGCTTATATCTATGTATAGCTGCAGTCAAGTCCTATATCTTCTGGTCAGCTGCAGGGCAGCACTTGGCTGTGATGATGTTGCACAGACAGATGCTCGTTGCCTTCTTATTAGAATGCTGACAGAGACATTGGACAGAAATCTAGTAACTGGTAGACATGGTCCAAGGCAGTCCAAGCAGATTTTAAGTTCTTCTATTGCCTGATAGGTGTCTCAGAAAAAATCCTGCTATATCTCCAGTACTCCTCAGGAAACAGTAATAGCTTAAATGTACATGCCAAACTCATACCTTCTTTGAAATTAATGCGCTCTTGTCATGTACAGTTATTATGGTCATATGAAAAAAATAGTTTCAGCCATCTTTAAGACTATACTATACATGGGATGCTAAGTATTTCGGTCAGCTAGTGAAAATATGTTGCATTAAAAATTTCAAAACAAAACTATTATTTGAAATTTTTGTAAACTGACATAAGCAGAGAAACGTTTCAGTTTCACGTCTACTTATGATTACTCTAACTTCATTTTTTGTTGAATATGAGTGGAAGATTTGGTAAAGAAAACTTAATAAAACCTCTAATCTTCTGAAAACTCAAGATATTGCATAGAGGTATGGGTCAACTGATCAGTCATGATCTTCAGGATCTTCCTTCAGGAAGCCATGGAAGTGGTCCAGGGTTACGTTTCCCCAAGAGGAGAAAGATGCTTTAATTGCAAGCTATAGGAAATAATAAGTATGCTAGTATTTGGCCTGAAACCAAAAGTGCTACAGATTTGCAATGGACATTCCTTCTAGAGAAGCCTAAAAGATGCAGAAAAAGCACATTGATATAGTTGAACACCCACTTTTTTTGAATGCAGTACCCTCAAGAGCAGTCAGTCTGATCATGTCAGGACTTGGAGGAAGAAGAAAGGTATTTGCATCAGGCTAATCACATTTCAGTGTTTAGAATATCTTTTTGATTTATTTTTTAACTTCACCTCAACCCAGACATCAAATCTACAGTGTAGGCTGGCAGCGCAGATGGTATGCCTTGGAGGTTTAAATGAAAAAAACCACAAATGAGATTGAGGGAACTTGTAGTGAAAGACGCAAGTGTGTTATTTCCAATTTGTAAAAAAGGTTCATTTTTTTGTGTCCTGAAGTAAGAGACAGTTCTTAATACTGCCTACTATGTAAGCAATTAACCAATCTCAGAGAATTGGAGTGAAATTGATTTATTTATATCAGAAATGTGAAGTAAATACTGACAAAACAAAGGCATCTCCTAAAAACATTTTATATTTAAGATTTTATATGAACATTAAAAGGGTTAGTTACAATTGTAACTATTTTATTGTAACTTTTTCATTTTGAAATTTAATTTTCACACTCTGTGCCCTAATTTTTTTTTTTATGGATAGAGGGATTTTGTTTCAAGTTTTGCTGCCAAAGCATTTCCTAAATATTAATTTTTTGTCATGTTGTTGCTTCTTCTCACTCATGCAGAAATGTTGTGTGTTGAATTGATAGAAATTTTTTATGCACTTCATATGTCACTGTCATTCATTTTTTCACTTAGAAAGAATGCATATAGTCGTGTAAGTAGTATGTGCATCTATAATGAAAGTATTTTCTATTCAGAACCATGATTCCTGACTTTATGAATCAATGGATTGTGATGAGTTCTCAAACATAATATTCAAATCAGCATAAACCATCATCGGAGTTTCACTTGATAATGCTTGAATTGTTCTGTCATTCACTATAACCTCACAAGATCATGGCTTGGATATAATAGAAAAACTAGGAGTTAGACTGATTAATAAACTAAACACAATAAAAGAAATTGAAGAAGAAATTGAAAAAGAATTGAAAAAGAAACTGACATCCACTGGAGCGATGTTGGAAATGCACATACTTTCTGGAGGCAGTGGAGGCATTTGAACCTTGGGAATTCACTAGAACTTGCTAACAGCAAAGATTTCTGCTGTACTCTGAATGGTTTACTCTGATCATAATCATTTCTCTGTCCAGAAGAGGCTGTGGAAACTTGTACTTGGCTGTATGAATACAAGATATAAAGTTTTACTTTCCTTTCAGTAAACACTTAGAAAAACATGGGCCTAAATGTCAAAAAAGTTAACTACATTTCGGTTTAAGATTTAGAAAAACAGAAAATGCATATCTGTTGTTAAAGAACAGGCTTTTGACTACTTAGTGGAACTCTAATCATGAATGCAAGACCTCTGCTGATAGAAATTATTATTTTAATTCAAAAGGCCTATAACTTCAGATGCTGGGCACCTTTCAATTTTTTTCCTACATTTAGAATATGAGAGCTGCCCTCTTTCATTATCACCTTTGTGGTAAACCCCAAAGGAAACCTCCTTGGTACAGGGAGCTAAAAATGATTTGCAGTTCTGATGGCAGTGAGGCTGATTGCTAATGAAGCCAACAAGATTTTCAGGCTGTCAGTCCTCTTGCTTTTCATACCTGAAGTACCACAACTCTTGGTACTTATCTGATTTATGAACTGTGAAACAGTGTTCCTTAGCAAGCATATTTTCTGCTGGGGGTTTTTTATCTAGTTTTGATCATACACATGTACTAAGCCAATTCATGTGTCAATAAAATTGATTTCTAGTTTTGACTGCACTTCGTGGTTGACCTGGTTATGCAAAAGAGGACTGAGTCTTCACAGTAATACCCAATTGCTGTACTAGTCTCTAATAATTTTAGCTAGTTTTTATAAGATCATACAACTAAGTTCTCCAGGTTCATCACTTCAATAAATATTTGAGGTGTCTCCAGAAAGGCTAGTTGCAATTCTCAGGTATGATAATGGCCATTCTTCACTGGCGTCTCTATATTGCAAAAACTTTGAGGAATTACAGACAAAGAAAAAAAAATGTCTAGAAGAATTTACAGCTTCTTTGTCTGCCTTGACTGTGAGATGTAGTGAATTAGTAGAGTGCACCTATGAAAGAGTGCCTTTAGTGTCAGTAACCTCATACCACTAAGGGAAAAGAAATTTCTTCAGTTATTCAACAAGAAAAAACAGACAGCCACAGTCTTGCTAATGTAGCTCCATGTTGTGTACTGGCTGTTAATTCCGTTCCAACTCTAGGAATTACCTTATTGATGTCATGTAATTATGGAGCTCCATTATCGATAGCACATTTTCCAAGGGATATTGAATCATTATGTTAGAGCTGAAGTTGATGAAAATACTTACTAAAAAACCAAGAAAATCAGGACCTGATGGAAGTCAATTTTGAGTGTGTTTGTTTATTTTTCCAGTACAGTTGCCTAAAATCTTAACTATTGACTTTGATGTATATGTGGTCTTTAGCAGTTCTACTCCTCTCCCTTCTTCCTAACCCACTCTGCTCCCCCAAATCCATTATTGGGTTCGTACACTAACATATAAGATTTTTCTAGTGTCCGTAACTGTGGGTATAGCTTCTAGTCTAATCATGCTTTTGAAGAGAGAGTAAGTCCCTTCTGGATATTCTTTACGATGGAATTGCGGTAGATGATCTGAAAAACTCTCTGCAGCCAAGGAAGAACACATTCATTCCTGTCTATAGCTCATCAAGGCTGATGTTAGATAAATGTCTTCCATAAGTCTAATTCATGGAATGTCGCCAAGATCTTTGGGAAAATGAAGATGAACATACCGTATGTTACCTAACTTTAGACAGAACAAAGACAGTGAAGAATTTGTAGCTGAGAACCATCTTTGCTATCTTTATTATTTATGTTACTGATGCTGCGGAATAGGGCTTATACCACTGCCTTGATGCTTCATCTTTCGTTGCTGAGGCTATACAGCTTAAAGGGAAAAGAAAACACCACCCAAAACCAAAGCTAAGGAGTCATGCTTTGATACGATTTAGTACAAACTACCTTCTTGACTCTATCTGGCCAGAATCTGAGTTTTGCTACATAATGACAGACTACTTTTCTGAGCCAAACCCCCTCAGAGTTTTATTTGCACCAATTATATTGAAAGAGATTCTCATTCATATCTAATTATGTACGCTTTTAATTAATGGACTTTGAAAACTTGAAAATCATTATTTCATAACTGCTTACTTTCAAACTATGGGCAAAACCACCCTGTATTATAGCTGGAAAGAAAATAACTAGCTTGGTGTAGAATTTTGCAAATGAATGTAAATCTGCAGAGGCATATCGAAATAAATGGAAAGATCTCTCTTGGGCCAGAGTCTGTGTTGGAGCTACAGCCTTACTTGCCACTGTTCTCAGTCTATGAGCACAGGTTTTAGTTTTCTCTGGTTCTGCATCAGGACTTGGGCTGTATATTATGCAGGGGGCGGCAATTTCTTTTTCTTAACATTTAGTCTTGGATGAAATTCTGATGGAATTCCATTTGGACTTTTTCATTCTGCTTGCCGTAAGCTAATCAAATACCTAGATATTAAAACCAGACAAAAACAAAGCACACAAAAACTTATAACTACCTCAAAATTGTCTGAAAGCCAACAAAAAATTACTTCTTTTTTAAGGTTATGTGATAACCTTTAAAACGGTGTGTGGTATGTAAAATCAGTTACTGCAATGTATTAGTAGTGATTTCACAGCTTCTTCTCAATTTCATCCAGAGTACTGGTTTGAGGAACAGCACGGAATGGATGAATTAAAAAGAAACTATGAATATGAAGGGTTTTCCTTGCAGTAGGTGGCTGATCTTGGCTGAAGCACAAAAAACCATGTGTTAATACCACATAGCAACAATGAAAGCTTGGAAGTAAAGAATAATATCATGCTTAATGAAAACTGCCAATGCAATTGGTGCAGGTAGAATGCAATCGCCCAAATTGGAATACAGCCGGTCATGAAAGCATTATACTCTTTGTTTCAGCAAATGCAGTGACTCTATATGATATAACAAGCAGGATTTTTTTCAAAACATTTGCGCATCCCTCTATTTTCAGGCAAATGTATGGCATTTTTATATTGCTGCCTCAACCACTGGTGTATTTTTTTGCTTTTACTGTACTTAAGCAGAAGAGCTATGCAATTCTCAGCTCTTCTCATGTTAGCTTTTTCTTTGGATTTTAGCAATTTCTGCTAGCTGGATTTTTTTTCCTGACTTTCTATTCCTGTCGTTCACCCTATACTGCTTTCCATCCTGTATACTGGTGTGGGTAAGAGGATGAGGTAACTTGCATCATTAAAAACTGCATATGAATATGAAGGCTAAGTTGACTTATGACTGGACTTTAATATTCATATGCACTCACAAATAAAGTTGTTTATGACTGAAGGCTGGAAAATGACATAAATCATATCTTTCAGATTCTTTGTGTAGGCTTACTTAGTCTTAGATCCACTTCATATTACTCTATGAACAAGTGTTAGTTCTGGTTTATAAAATAAAATTGCTTCTTTAAACTCATTCTTTCCCTGAAGTTTAATTGAAACCATTGAGACCTCTTGTTTCATGGAAGTGTATTCTTAACATTGATTCCACACCTATACAGATTCCAGGACCACATTTTCAGTTAGTTGGTGTATTCTTTCAGGCATATAAATAGTATGCCAAGAAAAGAGAGTCTGAACTTCAATTTAGTGAAGATTTACTTTGCGTTTGTATGACTGAAATTGAGAGGTTGATGGTGAAATTGCACTTCGGAGAAATGTCACATAAGGATAAATAATTATGAAATAAGCTAAAATTCTCCTTAACTGTAGCTCTTTAATCCTGTTGGAGAAGACTAATTGGTGCTAATGCACATATTGGAACTTTTCAAGCAGTGTTTTTCCCTACTCATCGTACACTAAAAGCTTCACATTCAACCGACTTAATTTTTATTTTAGTGAAAGGCAATATGACAAATGTACGTTTTGAATTTTCTCATAACATGCACTCATTATATTATTCAGATCTTGCCAGTTTCTTTCTGAGACTAGTCAAAGTTTTTTCATTAGCAGTACTTGTTTCTAGAAAGAAAAAAAGAAATAATTTTTTTAAAGTTAGCATTAGAGCCTTCCTGCATTCTTCACATTTTTGTTGACACAATAGGCAGTAGCACTAAGACAGCAGCAGACTGACTATGTTGATGAAGCCAAAGGAAACATGTTTTGGATGTTTCATTCAGTCAAACAAAATTGTTTTTTCTTTGACTAATCCTTTACACCTGTCAGTGTCCTGTACAGAAAGGAAGAGTAACTTTTCTGGGGAAATCTTGGTCATCTCTTTGCCAGTGTGTCCTGGTTTGGGTTTTTTTTCCTCTGCCAGCAAGGGGGTTAACAGCTTCTGCCTGGGCCTCCGTCGCTGCCATGGAGGTCATGGTCATGAGCAGATAGAGACACCTCTGTGAATAACACGTTTAAGAAAGGGAAAAAAAAGGAGTAACAGAAAAGTAGATGGCCAGACCAGAGCCTGTGAGAAGCTGAGAACTATGAAGGCACCACAGCCAGGCCAACTGGGGAAGGTGTAGGAAGGGCTCCAAGTGTCTTGCTGCTGTTTGTAGAATGGACCATAGTGAAACAGACTGCCTGCCTGAAAACCTATGGAATAGAGAGAGAGAAACCAGAGGTGCAGGATCCACCTGAGGCCATGCTGAAGATGCAGGATCATGCTGCGAAAGCTACAGATGTCTCAGAGCCCAGAAACACGNCAGCAAGAAGAGAAATACCTTTTCATCTCACTTCTAGTATTTTAATGTTCTTCTCTTTCCACTCTTTTTTGACTTACCTGTGCTGCCTGTCTTACAGTAACCTAAGTGTAGAACTTGATGCTTTCCTTTCTTATCCTAGAAAGACATGGATGTGTAAAAGCTGACTTAATGGGAGAAATAGTGTCAACATAGATAAAGATGTAAAGGGTGCTGACACTGTGTCCTCAGGCACTGAGTCAACTGACTTAACTTGCCATCATGTAATCTAGTGAGTTCATTTTGACTCCAAAAATCAGGCAGCTGATTAAAAAAACATTGGGAATGGCTGCTGAAACTTCTTAAACTCTGCATAATGCCTGGGAATCAATGCTAGCTGGTGTGGGGTGTTTTGCATCCTAGTGTGGGGATAACCTAGGGGAAGAGGAGTAAACAAAAGAGGCTGGAGAAAGAGGGAAAGGCAAAGACATTTCATGTAAATGCAGATGAGAAGGGAAAAAAAGACTTTGGCATGTAGTGGAGTGATTTTTCATTATCCAGACCCTCCCTGAACCAGTCTCCAAGATATTTTAACCCCAAATTTGATCCCTGACGTGGATGACCTGTTGAGTAATCCATTGAATTCAGTAAGAAAATATCCTGACCAACTGAAAATTTCCTCCTATATATCTGTGATAAGTTTGTTTGTTATAGTTATGTGAGGTGTGTTTTAAACATTCAAGTATTTTCCAGAAAATGACATTTTCTTTTTCTTATGCAAGAACATTTTATTGTATAATTGCCTAGTTATCATTTAAATCAAAAAGAATATTGTATCTAAACACCTTTGAAGATCTGAAGTTACATTCTAGAAAGATTATTAAAAATGTAGGGCTCTGTGGTACCTCAATATAGGAGATGACAGATATCAGAAATGCTTCCAGAATGCTAAGTTGGTATATGCTTATATTATTCTAAACAGGATGGTGAGGTTTCTGTACATGGTTTAAAATATATTTTTACTTCGTAGTAAATGTATTTTCCAAATATTCAAAATGCATATGCTGCGTAATTACTTTGCACCAGATAAATGTTTTCAGACATTAGTAATCAGCAAACAAGTCTCTACCTTTCTACCCTTTCTTCTGAACATGCCACTGAATTTGCTCTAGATTAGATAATTAGCATTCATTGTCCTTACATTAAAACCAAGCTTCATTCAACTTTTTGACTTCTAAGATCCATAATTAACTTCTTTTTAAATAAAATATTAATAGAAGGCAGAAAACCTGGGAGTTTCTTAGCTCCAGAACTTGGAGAATGACAAATTAACAGAAAGAGCTGAAGAGGTTGAAAACTCGACCCACATCCTTACTATTGTTGATGGAAATATCTTGGGAGAATTGAGGTCATGACACTGCTAGAACTCCACATGTATAGCAAGACTGGCAAGCATAGACTTTCATCCTCTCTCTCTGATGTCCTTATGTTCTTCCAAATAAAGTAAGAGTACAGTACAATGACATTCCCCTCTCAAAATTAACATCTAGGATAAATTTGTAATTTTCTTTTTTTTCTTTCGTGATGATAAGATGTATATCATGGAACACTAATGTTCTTTGAAAGATTACATAAGGGAATTTATTAGGGAAAAATAATTTTTGAGAAAGTATGGTTAATGATAACTCTTAAAGGAAAATTCATGGAACAATAGTACTGAGGAGCTGCAGGAATTGTGAAAAACCCTTGTGAGATAATATTCTTGTTCTCTGAAGAAAACAATTTAAATAAAAAGTAGAGTTGGATGGAAATGAAATGCACAGAAATCATTTTCCCCGGGGGTTCAGGCAAAGCTGTTATTTTTAAATTTCCTTATTTCCAGTTAATTTTATTGTTCACATACCTTTTTATATATTCTGATTATTTTACTTATAAAGAGATTCTTGATTAATGTGTAAAAAACACAGAGGTTTTACTTTATGAATTAAAGCTTGTAGATATGCAATTACATGAACCTCTGTCAGTATGAACCTCTGTCATTATACTAGACAACAGGAACCCTCTTTGCTTCACTTTGTCTAAAAATTCGATTTTGTGTTCTCTTGCTTATGTTTTTGAAAAACATAACTGTGAAATCTTCCAACCTTTCCAGTTACAGATAACTCTTCTAACAAATTTGGCCTGTATTAGTGGATATTTTTCAATCTTATGTTGTCAGAAATCTAAGAAAGAGAGACCCCAGTAGAAGGGATTTTAATCCAGGCTGTCCACAGACTTACCTATTATGACAAATCAGATTCTTTAGGGAAAAAGTAATACATTTTATGCAGTGTGTTTTGGGTTCACAGGGTGGCAAGGCACAGTTTTAATCCTAAAAAGGAAGCGGGTCATCTATATTGCTCTCTAATCCTTCTGTGAAAAGAATTCTTCTGCCAGGGATTTTTCATCCATAAAGGTAAATCTTTGTAACTGCTTGAAAATATGTTCAGTGGGCACTCTAGATGTCACTGTATTTTATTTTAATGCTTCTGTTGTATGTGCATCAGTGACATTTATTTCAGACATTCGTTTTAATAATGTTTTAATAGTCTTTTGTAGTGGAAGCAGAAAAGGCTTCACAGTTGTTTCTAAATCCTAGATTTTCTTCCCCCTCTTTCCATTTGTAAAGTGGTACTCAGACATTGAAAGAGCTGGCAAGTGTTCCTACCAAGGCTGATACAATTAAGATAATTCAAACTAATGAAGAAAAAGTAGCAAATTTATTTCTATAAAGTAGGAATCTGTTGTTGTGCTTCAGATATTGGCACAGGCAAAAAAAAAAAAGTATAAGTTCTCTGTAACTGACCTAATGTTTGAATGTAAGGTACCTCACTAAAAGAAGGTTAATAATCTGACATGTTTCGTAGCACTAGAGAATTACTAGAGAATTTTTGAGGGCTGACAATAGCCCAGTTCTGTCTGCTGTATGTGGTATGATTCTGGTCCTTGATGATTTACAGAATACATGTTAAATTGTTTTCCAGGTATGAGTTTTAACAATAGCAAAAGGCCTGAATTACAGTGAATCCCCGGTGCATTGTGACCTCTGCATTACGACCCCTCCCATTTGCGAAGAGAATTTATCGCAGTTTTGATAAAAGGATTTGCGAGTTTAGCTGGCTGACACATGCGCAGTGCCTCTGCTTCGCCAAGGGGCAGTGCCAGAGCTCCCTGTGGGGTGGTGCTGGCCCGGCCCCAGAGGGAGGGATGGGAGTCACGCTGTTCCCTGTTACTCTAAGCGCAGCTGGGGAAATGACCCCACCCTGGGTGCGTGTTACTGTTTCCATGGCTACAGGTGGGGAAGGAAAGTGCCCCAGGAAAGTGGGGCATGCTCACTCTGCTGCTGCAGCTGAACCCCCTCATGCCACGTGGCGCTGCTGGACCAGCGCATGGGGCAGGCAGTGCACAGCATGGGACCGGTGCGTGGCGGGCATGAGCACCAGGGCTGTGAAGGGGGTGGGAACAGTGGTGCGGGGTTTGGGTTGTGGGCGCGGGGTCACAGTGGCCCGGAGAGGCCCATGGATTTTTGGGTAGGGGGAGTCGGGTCCCCCCGAGTCAGAGGAGGCTCAGAAATGGTTCACTTTGCTCTCCCATGCTCAGGGAGCCCGAGGGGAGAAGCAGAAAAGTGTCTACAGTGCTCCGGAGTGCCGGGGGGTGGGGCAATGGGTGTGGCCTGCATGCATATTAACGACCTGCACTTCTTTGCGAGTTTAGCTTTTCGCGAGGCCTGTGGCCTGACCCGTTCCTCGCGAATGACAGGGTATAACTGTGTTGCTTTTAACATAGTAAATTGGTACGGTTCTATATGAAATCACAAGAATTAGACTGATTTATCAGTTCTGCTTCTCAAAAGGATCTAGGCGGTGTTACGATCTGGGATGTGCTCTCGGACTCTGTACGGGTGTTAGGTGGTGAGTTGGACCTCACCAACTTGTGGGTGATCCTTGTGGGTCCCTTCCAACTCATAATATTCTGTGATTCTGTGATTCTGTGATGGTCTGATGAATTTGTTCCTACAACAATTTAGTCAAAGGTAATAGCTATAAGATGATACAGCAGCATCTAATTGTTGCTACATAACAAACTCTTCCAGAAGAAATTTTTCAAGTTAATGCATGGCATCTAACTCATACAAGTTTCTTCAAACTCAGCCTTTCCCTGAAACTCCAAAGCATTTGGGTATTACCAAGATGTAATGCTAAATAATCAAACTGCTTACCTACTCATGATTTTAATATGCAGCATTCACCAAGGCACCTGCATAACTTTTACACGTGCTAAGACCACTAATGGAGTAACTTCTAGAAAAATGTGTTAGGCAGAAATTAAAATTTATTGATTAAACACATGACATGACCCAGGTTTCTGAGCAAGGCTTGTGCAATAGTCTGTGGGCTTTGTATTGGGACTGATCAGAATCTCTGCTCCCAGGTATAAAAAGCTCCTGTAAGAAGTCATTAAGAGCAAAGTTTTGCCATTCTTGGTAAGTATAATAGGCATTACAGTCCCACATGATTTCTAAAGAGTAATTCCTGAATTGGCTCAGAAATTTGTTTCCATACCTTCTTCAAATTACTGGTGCTCGTCAAAGTACCAAAAATATGCAGAATTATTGCAAGATTTCCTTTTCCAAATGTCTTGCTGACTTTACATGTCTTTTTCTCTCTGGTTAATGCATACTTCTTGTTCAATTGTGATGTGTGGGTGGCAAAATAAGTAAGTTCTGTTACTTCCCTGATGTGTGAGTGTAGGAAATTGGTGATGAATTTTTGTGCAGCCAACACATTGTACAGCAGATACTGTGTTTCTAATAGAATATATCATGCAACTGTGCAATAGACTTTTTAATATAGACCATATATACATATATGCAAACCATAGTATAAAAGGTGCATGCCCTAACTGAGGATGTTTGGGCAGACCTGCAGACAACCCAAAATACTAAAATTAAGAAGTAGACAATTCTCCTATACATAATACCCAGGAGTTGATTCCAGAAGTGTCAGCACTAGAGCATATTGAGAAAAACATGCAAAATAGAAAACAGAAAATGTCTATGAATTATAGCCAAGATCTAGTGGATGGGAGAGATGCCCAATGTTAAGGGATAGTAAAGATTAGCAATGTCCTGACATGAACATTCCTGTTGCATTTTTTCCTCTTCTTCCTCATGACATTTTCCATATATGGACAAGAGTCTTGCCTCACACGTAATAAACCCTCTTCATGTAGTTTATGTCTTCCACTATAAAGTAAGTGTGACTACCATTTTAACTTTTATACTTTAACTTTTATACTTAACTTCTTAAGGTAATTTCCTCTTATCCTTCAGACACTGCTTTCAAGGAAAAGTAATCCTGTACATAACCATCACATTTCCCTTTATTTCTTACACAGATGTTGAGTATTATCTGGCTGAGCTGATCTCTCACATCTTATCACTAATCTCTTTAGTCAGCTTGTCCATTCTTCAGATATTATCTGTTCTTTTTATGTTCCTCACTTCTGTCCCTCATATTCACTAAAGAAGCAATGACAAGAAATCCAATGAAAATAGCAGCATAATTTATATATTTCAGCTCCTCCTTTATAGGTAGTTAGGAAGCGGTTTTTCACAGAGGGAGTGATTGCACATTGGAATGGACTGCCCAGGGAGGTGGTGGAGTCACCATCCCTGGAGGTGTTTAAGAGAAGACTCGATGAGGAGCTTAGCAGCATGGTCTAGCTAGGGGGTGTAGGGCTGGATGATCCTGGGTCCCTTCCGGCTCGGAGTGGCCTGCTAGACTGTGAGGGAACTAAGTTTGTGTTACCGCTCTGGGATGTGCTTTCAGTCTCTGTACGGGTGTTAGATGGTGAGTTGGACTAGATGATCCTTGTGGGTCCCTTCCAACTCATAATATTCTGTGAATCTGTGAATTCTGTGAATCTGTAGTGTTAAGGCCTTCCTTTTTTTCCTTTTACTGATTGTTTCATAACTAGGATTTGTTTAGACTCTTTTGATCAACAAGAGATAAAAATTATAGCTTATTAGAGTTGTTAGTAGTTGAAAATAGTAATATTTGACTTTAAATCATGATGGAGGATTCTGGTTCTTTTATATTTTTTCTTTGTTATTAAGTCTCCCACACCAGCTGTCTTCAAAACAAAGGCAGTCAGATGTCTACTGACAGCTGTGTTTAGAAATTAGAGTGCTTTCTACATTTAAATCCAAGATCTAAAATTTTAAGATCAATGCCCAGATACTGTGAAGGTGAAAACTGCTGTTTTCATCTGAGTTTCATCTTCTACATTGATCTGTTGTTCCAATCAGTGTTTCATCTTCTTCCTATCCTAGGAAAATAGCAGCAGGCAAAATTGCACTGGTTCACAGAAGCTCAGCAAGCTGCTATTTATTTTTGAGAAGATGCCATATTTTCGAGGAAATGCAATACAAATATATCAGACTGGTGATGTAGTAATCTTTATCTCTGAGGAATTCCGGAAGAAATGTTTAACTGGCTTCATATGTTTTCATCATTAATAAGCATTCCAGATAGATTATGGGGAGTCTGAGCCCTTAGCTTGTACCAGCACAGTATCGTATTTCAGAGCTGCGTCAGCCCAGTAAAAATTCTAATTGTTTTGTTTCTCTACCTCTGGCTCTTGTAGTCAAGTATCTGTCATACAGATCAGCCAGAAAAGTTAAACATATTTATACAGGCTTAAAGCTATTTTTCTAAGTGGAATCATGCACCTTGTGTAGAATTTCACAATCAGAAGAGCTTTTATCTTACCTGTAGCAACCTGTTGCTATATTTGTGCTGCAGCATCTAGGTATAACAGAGGCTCCTGCATTTCTCATTGTGATTGTGGGGACAGAATAAGTTGTTCCTGATTGGCATTTCAGGCTATATTGTGAGGACAATAATGAAACAAACCTTGTTTCTCTGGTTGGACCTAGCCAGCTGCCTATTTACTTCCTTCTCTCACAAGATAGTGAGAGAATAAAAAGAAAAGAAGACAAGAGGGATGGAGAGGAAGACAGTTGAATTAGTGAAAACAAAGCTGTGTGTGAAAACAAAGTAAAATAAGGAATTTATTAATTTTTTCACATTTGGAGGCAGTGCCACAGTGAATTCCTGGAAAGTGGATCCTAACAATGGGTTGCTTGTGAAAGCAATTGTAGCTACAAATGTCCTGAATTCCTTTGCCTTTCCTTGAGCTTTTATTTGGGACTACATAATGTAATATGGGATATCACTTTGGTCAGTTTTGGTCACCAGAATCCCCTCCCAGCTTCTTGCCCACTCCCAGCCTGCTAACCACAGTGACAGACCGGGAAAAAGTGAGAGTCTTGAAGTTTTGCAAACACTGCTCAGCAATAACCAAAATGCTGATGTGTTATCAGTGCTGCTTTAGCCATAAATCTGAAGCACATCACCATTGAGGCTGCTACCAAAAATTATATTTTTGTCACAGCCAGATGCATTCCACCTCCTCATCTTGACAGGAAAAGCTGTTGTCTCTTTTTTTTTTTTTTTGAGTACAGCAGTAGTAGGTTCTGTTCTTCTTCATTGAAACCATCCCTAGAGCATGCATCATCCTGGCAGTGAAAGGTCAAACTTGATGAGCATCACTTCAGTTGCCAGGGCCAGACCTCAAACAGTGCACCCACATCTTCTCAGAGCTCTCCTTGATAAGGTAATAAGGCTTTAGGTGTGCTCAGATTTGGGCTTTGCCTTAAAAGTCACTGCTCCATCTTGAGTGTATTGCTATGGTACCTCGTGTCACAGCTCATTGAGCCACATAATAATTCTGCATGCATCACCGTTTCCTTCCATAGTAAAAAGCTTGGCACTTCCTGGTGGCATTAAGGTAAGGGTGGAGTGTGTGCTTCAAGACCTAAGCTCTCTAATAGCTGAGAAATAGCTCAGTAAAAGCTACAAAAGCAATTGACACATTATATATCTTATACAATCCTTTTGTGAGGTATATGAAAACCTTGTGGGAAAATTAAACCCTAAACTAATTAAACCCATTTTAAAAACAGTTTTGGTTTTGATAGATAATATATTTTAAATTCCATTTAAATGGTTTATGAGATGCCTGTAAGATAAAACAGCTTTAGTCATTAGAGAGTTTTCTTCTCTCAAACCTATTAAAATTTCAAGTATCAAACATTCCAAGTCCCTGAGCCAAAATTCAAAAAGCTTTTGAAACATTATTTTACATAAACAAACAGCCGTTGTGACTGATGAATTGATGTTGTGTGTTATATTAAATTCTTAGATTCCCCAGTTGTTCTGTAGGATTCTGCACTTAGCAGGATTCTGTTCCTACTTCTTGTGTGATGTAGTAAATTATAAATATACTAATTGTTTTTAGAATATTTAATCTGCTGTTCTTCAGATTCAAAACTCATCCCACTCTGAAGAGCTTCTCCCCCACTCCTCCTCCATTTACTGAAAGTAATAAACTCGTGTCTTTCCTTTTCAAAAGTAATTGAACCAATTCAAATTTGAAAGTCTAGATTCTCTGCACTGTCTCTTCTTTTCTCCCACACTACTTGTTCCTCTCTCCTAGCAGTTTCCAACAGATTCATTGTCTTTTGTTTTCAGCATATTTCTTTCATCTTAATTTTATCTTGTCTGAAAGCCAACTCTTATTCTTTCTTTCTAATGTTGCTTTAATGGCTAGGTTTTCAATTGTCATGATTTCACATGATCTACTCTTCAACCTATACCCTGTGTATCTTTTTCTTCACAGTTTTGCAATACTGTCTCCTCTCAGTTGCTCTCCAAAGTATGTGTGTCTTTCTTTGTCTCAATTCTTTCCTAAACGTACTTTCACATCTCTTTCAACTCCATTTTTATGATAACTTTTTCCTTATTTTCCCACTGTTCATCCCCTACACCATGCATTTCCCCACCCCAGCCCAGTTCTTCCTCTCTTGTGGCTTCAGAACATTTTGGTCGGACCTAAAAGAGGATATTTGTGAAGAGGTAGATTTGCTATTCCAGCTTCCAATCCCTCTTTCAAATGAGGGAATTTGATTTTTTTTTTTTATTTCTAGACCTGTTTCATATGAGAGTCTGGTTACCAACCAAAGATTTTTTAATATATTTCTCAATTTCGCAGGAGCTAATAAGCATGCCTTCCTCCCCTTTTTTATTTTTCTTCTTGTCGCTAATTTATAATTTTATGGAAAATTGTGTGGAAGTTTATTTAAGAACAAAATAAGAAAATATCAGGTAAGACCCTTCTTGAATCCGATTATAGCAAGCAAGGAATTTTCCACAAATAACAATAGATTAATATTTACCTGCTACTCCAGTGTTACCACAATACTAATCTAACGTGATCACAGGAATGAAGTGAGAGAATGGCTGTGGGTGAATCTCTGGCATCCATCCAGTGTCAAACCACCACTTAGCCAAAAATAGCTGCTGAAGTTTGGGCTTGTTTACACTCCAGAAAAATTGAAGTTCACTCTTAAATATCATTTAAGATACAGCTAGTAGAGAAGTCTCTGACTGGAGGAGGTGTTACAATAACTTCAGTTTATGCTGATGAAGGAGTAAAGAAGAATTTTAGATTAATGGAAAGCAGGAGAAAAAGGATGCTCATGGAAGGTACTCAGTAGAAACATGCAATACTGAGTGTTTTCCTTTATTAAGAGACTCTTTGAAACCACCTTTTCGCTTGCTTTCTATAAAAGTAAAATACCAATTCAACCAATCCTCCATGAAATGACATCTAAAACAAGATCTGACGTTGGGAAGGAAAAAGACTTTTTCCAAAAAGACAGAAAGTCTTTTTCTGTGTTAAGTCCATACTGATGTCAAGTCTTACAGGAAAAAGCATCAGGGAGATGGACTTTATATCATTAATCCTCTACATTAAAACATAATTGTAGGATGCCAGCAGTGCGCCCAGGTGGCTAAGAAGGCCAATGGCATCCTGGCCTGTATCAGGAACAGTGTGGTCAGTCGGACTAGGGAGGTTGTCCTTCCCCTGTACTCGCCGCTGGTCAGACCACATCTTGAGCACTGTGTTCAGTTCTGGGCTCCCCAGTTTCAGAAGGATGTTGAGCTGCTTGAGAGGGTCCAGAGAAGGGCAACAAGGATGGTGAAAGGACTGGAGAACAAGACCTATGGGGAGCGACTACGGGAACTGGGGTTGTTCAGCCTGGAGAAGAGGAGGTTCAGAGGTGACGTGATTGCTGTTTACAACTACCTGAGGGGAGGTTGCCGCCAGGTGGGTGTGGACCTCTTCTTTTGGGCTGACAACACCAGAACGAGAGGACATGGCGTCAAGCTACACCAGGGGAGGTTTAGACTGAATGTTAGGAAGAGGTTTTTCACAGAGAGAGTGATCGCTCATTGGAATGGACTGACCAGGGCGGTGGTGGAGTCGCCATCCCTGGAGGTGTTTAAGAGAAGACTGGATAAGGAGCTTATTGACATGGTCTAGCTGGGTAGTGTTGGGCTGGATGGTCCTGTGGGTCCCTCCTGGCTCAGGGTGGCCTGTGCACCTGTGAGGGAACTGGGTTTATGTTCACCACTCTGGGGTGTGCGTTCGGTCTCTGTACGGGCGTTAGATGGTGAGTTGGACTAGATGATCCTTGTGGGTCCCTTCCAACTCATAGTGTTCTGTGATTCTGTGATTCTGTGATGGGCACAAGTAGTATTTTTTATTCCCCTCTGTTGACATTTAGACTTTTGAGTTACTGTTTTCCAGCATATATTTTCAAGATCCTATCTGCAGTTATTATTCTGAATAAAGTCATCTTTCACTTTAGCAAGTTATGCTGAGATCTGCATATGATTCCAGACTTAAAGTACTACACAGTGTAGAAAAGTCTGTGGTAAACCTATGTGGTTGTAAATTTACTTACACCTTTGATTCTATGGCAACGAAGTTGAAATTTAAGTATAACTATGTAGGTAACTGAGGGCATATTTATAACCCTCACATCTCTCTTGAATTTTCCAGTTTAGAGGTGTATTTAGATCAATCTTAAACTCTGTTATTTTTTTTTAATAGAATTGAATAACTTTAGATGCAGACTAGTCTATTGAGGCTGCTGGGTGATGTGCCTCTGTCATGTTCAACATTTCAAGAGTCATATTTCAAAGAGAGTTAATTTTTAGTTTGTGTTTTAATCTGCAGTTTAAAAAAAAATCAACAAATGGAGTAAAGTAAATCTGGTCACTTTTATCCTGTCTGTATTAATTTTCCAAACAATATTAGGAATTATTTCATACTTTGTTTAAAGGAAATCCTTTCGGTCCTCTCAGTAAAAAAATCACACAGCTTTTGAATATACACATTGCCTCCCTTTCCTCTATGTACTGCCAGTGCCTGCTTCTTTCACGAAGTTGTATCTGAGCATAAAGCTGACTCTGCGTGTGAGCAGATTTTTGTTTTAGTTCTTCCACAATGAGGTCTGGAGAGGCAGTAATAGCTATGACTCCTGTAACTCATTCATCTAGTAACTTTAATTTTGAAAGGAGAAATGGAAAGTGTGTTTGTCACTTTGTTGTGTGCAAGACAGATGAATATTGGACCTTGTTCAATAAAATAATTGAATCAATTACATAAATTTCAGTGGTTTGAATTCCTTTGAAAAATAAAAGGGATTAGATTATGCATACTATAATTTCCATGGCTAAACTGACGTAATTGTTGTCTCAACTCAGGAACCTATCTTGGTGTTACGATGTTTATATGATTTAGTCTGCGTCTTGCTGGTAACTCATGCTTGGCGATACTTCTATGTGCTTCTGTTGAACGAAGAAAACAATGAAGTTTTTTTTATTTTTGACTTTTTTTTGCAGTACATAAACTGAGAAAGAGAATTAAAAGCAGACAGATTTTGCTTCTGTGTTTAATCGATCAATAAGGGGGATAATAGGGAAGCTCTTTTAACACAAAATCACACTTGACTTGTAGGGTTGTGCTTCTCATGAAGTCGGCACTTTATTGAGTAATGCTATGGCACAACTCCCAGAGGTGCAGTCATGGGGAAACTTCTTAGGCATTTCTTAGATGTAGCAGCAAGGCCAGCTCTTACATGCAACATCTCTGACTTGTCCAAATCCCATTTATTGTTAAATGGAGTTTATGTCTAACAGGGAAGGAAATCTTGTTTGAGAGTGTGATAAATGTCTCTAAAGTTTATTTGCCATATCTGTAGAAAAGAAAAAAATCAAATATGAAGTTAGGGCACTATAAAATTAATAGCATTGCCATCCTCTGCAGGCTGGCTACAGGGCAGAATGCTGTTTACATGGGAATATTTATGTATTGTATTTTCTTTTGCTGCAGGTAGCATTGTCTGATGATAGATTTTTTCTCTTCTCCCTTTTGCTTTTCTGTAACTCAGATATTTTTCTATTTTGTCCCTTGTATTATATTGCATACAATATTGAGAAACAACTTTGGTTTGTCTGAATTTTATTAGCATCTACATAAACTGAAGCATCTGATTTGTGCTTAACCAAAATTTTCCTGTCACTGAGATTCATTGAATTACTTACTGTAATTGATTTGGGTTTTTATAAAGCCCAAAATATTAGAGACAGGCAATAAGTAAGTATTGTAGTGTTTATGATATAACTATATCCAGAAATATTCTGTCTTCTGTCATCAGTGTGTACAATATAAATCTTATATCTATCACAGTAAATGTTAGATTGAAGGTTCCTCATGACCAGTTGATGGTGATGTATCTGTGATTATGCAATTATTTGTTTCCTGGTTCCTTAATTGGGGGGGGGGAGGAGGTCGTATATTGGAGAAAACCTGCAAAGGCAGCACTGAGAAGGAATGACGCTTGTACTGATATTTGGATACCCGCTGCAATTTTTTAAACCCTGACTAGTATCAACCTATAAAATATAAGCTCAAAACACACCCAGACCCTGCATGGGTGCACTGAGTATTTTCAAACAACTCTGTTTGAAATAAACTATCGCTTGAGGTTTAAATTTTTCATATCCAAATCATGGTTTGGTTAGGAAGTACCTGAATAAAATAAGAGCACAAACTGGACTGCTACTCATGGAAAGGATTTTCGATTGGCTTTTACAAGCAAAATTTGACCAAGTTAGAGAGTCTATTGTTTAAAGAAACTCTTAAGATATTTCTGGGTTCATTTTGACTCTTCACAGTTGTTTACGTATTAGCTATATTAACTTATTTAGAGTATAAGCCTACAATTTGCAGCCTGAGGTCTGGTCTGTACTTCAGATATTACAGCCTTAATTTTTTATTACATTTATAGATCAGAAGAACATCATCACGTAGATGGTAAAAAGTGCCTTTGTTCATTATCCACTTTTACTTGAGATGCTGGTGCAGTTTATACCAATAAGGTGCATGGCTCAGGGCACAAGGACCCAGGAGTGTCCCCCTCACCCCCTTCGGACACGTGGCCTCAGCACCCCAGACAGAAACAGCCCAGGCTGGGGGCCGGCAGCACAGGGCATTCAGCAGCCGATCTCATCTAGAACTCTCAGGGGCTCAAAGAGGAGGGGCGCACAGGGAGCCAAGACCTCCCATCTGTGGGTACTTAAACCATTAGCTCTCCTGAGAGCTCAGTGAACCAGAGCACAACGAACAGGGGCAAGGCAAACAGGGACGTTAACTGCGCGGGGCTTGGGCAACTGCGCGGGGCTTGTAAATAAGCAATTAAGAGGCAGTTAGTGCGGGCAGAGTAGCAGACACGGTCTTGGAAGGTGCTGTCTCTTCTTCCTCCCCTTGTCAGTCATGGCCAG
>WEKX01011723.1:9835-128206 GCA_013390025.1 Pitta sordida
GGAGGATGACGAGCCCATCCCAGTGGGATGTCACTGTGGAAATGGGGAGGTCTTCCCCCCTGCCCCGTGGGGTGAGAGGGTGTCTCTGTGGGATGGCAAGTTGTTTCTGGAAGGCTGGGCAGGGATCAGTCTCCCTGCCTGTGCAGTGACAGAATGTCACTATGGGACTGGAGGAGGTCCATCCCCCTGCCCCACAGAGTGACGGGATGTTGCTGTGGGGTTTGGGAGTTCAGTCTCACTTCCCCGTGGGGTGACAGAGTGTTCCTGGGGGTCAGTCCCCCTGCCCTGTGGAGTGACAGGGTGTCACTAAGGGGCTGAGCTGGACAGTGCCTCTGCCCCATGGGGTCAAAGGGTGTTGCTGTGATGCTGGGGGTGTTGGCTCCTCAGCCCATGGAGTGAGAGCATGCCCCTGTAGGGCTGGGAAGGGGTACTAACCCCTCTGTGCCCATGGAGCGACAGTCTATCCTGATGTGGGGAGTTAAACCTTTGCTTTATGAAGTGACAGGATGTCCCTGTGAAGCTGGCAGGATCGGCCTCTCTGCCCAAGGATTACAGGGTTTTGCTGGGGGCTGGGAAGAGGACCTTACCCTCTTTACACCTTCATGGGTGGGGAGGTGAGGCAAGCCACCCTGTCCTGCCACCGTGGGGTGACGTGGAGTCTCTGTGGGGCTGAAGGTGGGGGAGGAAGGGATTGACATGTTGGTCCCTTGTGATCTGACAAGGTCTCTTATTGTGACTGTGGGTCAGAGTTAACTGTTCTGTTCTACATAATGAACACATGTCCCTGTGGGTCTGAAGGGGAAGCAAGAAGGGGTTAATCCCCCTGCCCCATAACATTGACAGTGCATCCAAGTGGGGCTGGGACAAAGATGTTAACAGCCCGCCATGGGACTGCAGTACAGCCCTGTGAAGCTGGAGAGGTGGTGAGGTGAGGATCAATCCCTCTCTCCTGTTGCTCTTTGGAGAGAGTAATGTGCCTTGTGTGAACTATATGATGTGGCCAGGAAAGGGTTAATACCCATCCACCACTGCACAGTGGATACCAGAGTATCCCAGTGGAGCTGAACTGGCTGGTGAGAAAGTGGGTAACCCCTTCCCCAGGTGACAGTAACGGGGTTGGAGGCACCAGCGTGGAAGGGGTTAACCGCTGTCCCCAGTCGAGGTGACAGTGTCCCTCAGGAGAGCTTTCCTCTTGGGGCAGACAGTGGGTCTCCGGAGCTGGATCGTGGCAAGGGGTCACCCCTGAACCCCTGTGAGGCCACGCACTGGTGGGGCACAGTGCAGGGGTGAACTTCCCATGCAGGTGACGGCTCCTCAGCAAGCCACTAAACGGTGCGCCCCTAAACAGGACAGTGCCCGCGGGCTTGGGAGTGGGGTTAACCCCCATGAAGTTCTTAGCCCCACGCTGGGGCTGGGCAGGGGGCACAGGGTGGTGATGTGTGGCGTGAGAAGGGCTCAACCCCATCCCCGCACCATTGTGAGTACCCTGGTGGGTCTGGAAAGGGGGTACCCTACATGGGAATGCAGCACAGGGAGGGTTGACCCCATCATCACGCCACTCTGAGGTCCCCAGTGGGGCTGGAAAGAGGGGATGCTGAGGAGACGCTGGAGGAGGGGGCTTGACCCCCATCCCCACTCAGAAGTCAGCACCAGATAGGTCTGGAAACGGGAGACCCTCTCTGCGAAGATGGTGAGTGGCGCTTGACCTCATCCCCACGCAGGAGGCAGCACCCTGTGGGCTTGGAAATGAGGGGCTCTGTGTGAGGAGACACCGAGCGGGGGTCCTGATCCGTGCCCACGCAGGAGGCAGCCGACGGCGGGGCTGGCAGCGGGGGCTGAGCCGGCAGAGGCAGCGAGGGGAGGGTTAACCCCGTCCCCANTTCATTGCGGGTAGTCATGACATTGCTGCCTGGTTGCCTGCGGCTGCCATCCAGCACGGGCACGGGTGGCTCTTGCTTGCCCCGGCACGACGAGATCCCCTCCAGCTCGCTGACTGATCCCGGGATAACGCTGCCATGCCGGCCATCCTGCTTTTCTGGAGCCGCGCCGAGAGGTACGCGCTCCGTCGGCACCCGCACCCCGCCGGATGCGCCCGGCGCTGGGAGCCCGGCGGGACCTCCGGCACCTGGGAACGCAACGGGATAGGGGCTGTCGCCTGCCCAGCATTTCACTTCCCGAGGGTGGGATGTAGGAGCTGCCTGATGATGTCCCGACACGGCTGCTCGATTTCAGTGTGGGGCATCCGGGGAGGATGCTCTCCGTTGCCCGCGAGTGACGGTGACGGACGGGGGGGACGCGGTGGCATTCGCTTTCCTTGGCGCGCCTGAAGGTGACTTCTCAGAAGTAGGTTTTGCGCCGTGGGCTCCGGGGACACGCCGTCCCCTCCCGCTGCCCCACTGTCTCGGGGAGCCCCCCGGTCGCTTGGGGGGGAGTGCGGCACTCAGACCCCTTCTGAAGCCGGGGGGCCGGTGCCGGCACCCGGTGAGGGGGATACACGGGGACCCCCGCGCATCCGAAGGGGAAAGCTGGGGAGGTGCACATTGGTTAACGTGACTTTTTTCCATATCAACGCCGCCCTACTTTTCTCCCTCCCCGATTCGCCTGGCGGGTGCACCAGCCCTGGGCGTCAGCAGAGTCGTTTCTGGGGACACCGTGGGGCTCCTGGCTGCGCTCCCTGCTCCTCGGCGGGGGCTGCGCGGGGGACGTGACAGTACCGGGGCGGCCGGGCGCCTTGCGGCAGCGGGGAGGGAGGATGCCGGAGCTGACGGATTAAGCACAAGTGTCTTAATCCGTCGTTTTAGCAAGAAAGCGTTAAGAAACCAATTAAAAGGAAAATCTCAGCGCGGCGAGCGCCTCCATTGAAGGGTCTCTCCGGGCGCGGCTGGGAAGCGCACAAAGGACCGCAGCTCCCCGCCGGCACCGCGTCGACCAGAGAGCCCTTTCGGAGCCATCCTGGGAGCGAGGTCAGAGCCAACCGCGGCCGCCGGGCTGGCGAGGAGCTGCCCTTTGAGTGTGCCGGAGGAGCTGGAGGGGGAGGCTCGCCAGCAGAGCATCCCTTCGCGGCGGCGGCGTCCCCGGCACGATCCGGCACCTTTCGCCCCGCCGCCCTCCTCCCGCCCCCCAGTTCCTCCCGGCCGGGCACGCAGCACCTGCCGGCGCCTGCGGACAGCCGCGATGTTTAAAATAAAACTAGAGCCTTTAAAAATGACAGCTTGGACTATGAATGTGTTCGTAAAGTTTCGGTAAGTGGGTTTCCGCCTCTCGACCTTGTGTCCTCATTAAACCATCAGCGTCTGTCTTCGGTATCCCGCGGTGACCTTGCACCCCGAGATGGAACAAAAAAAAGCCTGGCTGGTGCCGCAGCCGGGCTGGGTTTGTTCCCTTAGATGACTGCCGAGCGGAGGGATTATGTCAAGCGATCGCTATTCAGCTGGCGTGCTCACCCAGCGGTTGCTCGGGCTGATGTCATGTGCAGGGCCGGAACAAAGATTTATTCTTTATTTATTTTTTTTCTTTTGGTGTGGTTGCGAGAGAAGGATGGAGACTGGGCTGGCTCGAGAGGTCTAGGGCATGCCTGTGGTTTTCTAAGGCAGAGTGGCCGTGGTTTATCCAAAGGCATCTTCTTTGGGAGGGCGATGCAGGAATGGCTTTTCCTGGCTGAAAACCCCCCCACCGCTCCCGAGGGGGTTAAATGGGAAGGCAGGAGAGGATGACTGAGCAGAGGGGGAGAGGAGCGGTGGCAAGGCGCAGCTGATCCCAGAGAGGTGGGAGGGAAGGAGGGAGGCTCTGCGGGGACAGAGTCGTGTTTTACCACCATTGTGCATGTGAGCTGAGCCTTCGGAGCGTGCCTTAACCCACCGGGTCACCTGCCGGCACCTGGTCCTCTCTCCAGCACGGTAAACCGCGGCACGGGGATGCATTTCGGTACAGGAATTCCCTCCTCCCTATGCCCAGCCAGACGGGGGAGGGGAGTCCCTGGTCAGGAGAGTGTATTTGGTGGGCATACCCCCCCTGCCAAAGACCCCTTGGTGAACAACACCAGAGATCTTGTGGCAGGCAACAGGATTTTGCCAGAACAGGGTGTGTTTTCATGGGAAGGGTCCTAGAGTTCCGTCCAAGTGTGAATGAGGGGCTCCCCGTGGTGCTGTCCGATCGGGCTGTGCGTGGTTGGAGCTAAACACTGTGGTCCTTGGAGTGGTGGACAGTTGAAGGTTTGTCACCTCTGTGTTGCTGGAACAAGGGTGCGACAGGGTTGTCTTCAGTGCTGCTTGTTTTGCCCTCACTGTGGGAGGGTTGCCATCATCCAGATAGGGCCAAATCCTGATGCCAGGTGCTGGTGCTGGTCACAGGGAACCCGTGCCCTCCACTGGAGGCTGCTGTAGGGAAGGGAAGTTTTGTGGTGACCTTTGTGGCAGGGGGAATTATTGACAAGTTAGCTGTCAGCACCCCTACCTGTTGCTTACCCCAGGGTCTCCCGCAGCCCCCACAGCCCTTCGGGGAGGGCAGATGGAGAGGCGGGGGTGGGCAGGGGGCAAAGCAGCCCCCAGTGTCTGTGTGGGCTGGTTGCTGCCGGCATCTCTGCACACAGGAGCTGCCACGGGAGACGCTGTGGAATGCTCTTTACGCCCCCAGGGACCTCCTCCCGCCTCTTCTGTGCCCCCTGAGCTGCTGCACGTGTCTGCAGATACCCCCATCTCCCCTCATTCAGAGGTGCCTTAGCCCCGCTCCTTATCTACAGCAAAGAACCTGCTCCGATGCTGGGGCAAAAAAAAGCAGAAGCTGATGGTTTGGATAGAGGTGGCCAAGTGTGGGGCCAGTTTCCAAGCTAGGTAGGTGGTCGTTGCCCAAGGCATGTCCCAAGGCAAATGTTGGATAATTGTTGTGGATGCCACGGGCTTAGTGTAGTGCAGCAGGGATGGATCCTGGGGGAGCACACCTGCCTTTGGTTCAGCTGCTGTGGTTGAGAGCTCCAGTGGGATCTCGTGGACAGAGCAAGGTTTGGGGAGAACATGTGGTAGCTTATATGATGGTGAAGAAAAGGTCCAAGGCTCACATCCCTGTGCTGAAGGGAAACAGTGAGCTGAGGCCGCTCGGAGATGTTTGGAACAAAGGTGGAGTGAAACCTGGACTGTAGGAGGGAGCAGTCTGCGAGCAGCATGAGTCTTCTCGAGCAGCGCCTGGGAGGGAGGAGCAGGTCCAGTAGCGAGCACTGAGCTGTGCTTTGTGAGGGTGGGGCAGGCCAGCATCAGGGGGCAGGAGTTCGCTGTCAGATAAACCAAAGGTCGAGAAGTGGTGGGAAACATGTTTGGAGGAGCATGGGGTTTACTCAGCCTCTGCCTGGAAGAGCAGCCCTCCCATCTCCTCTGGCTCCTCTCTGGGTCGCTGCTACTCCAGCGGCGTGACTGGGGGATGAGTTACAGCCACCGGGTTTTTCATGCCTTAGTATAGGCATGGCTGCGGCCTCAGCCCCCACACGACCACAACAGAGCGAGTGAGCCCTGCGTTCCTGGCTTGCTGCAAGAGGCAGTTGGAGGCTCTTGGGGAGTGCAAGTCAGGCTAGAAAGTGTTGGTTTTTTTTAAAACAAAAAAATGAAAAAGCCCTCCCACCATCACAAGATGTTTCTGTCTAACGGCTCTGTTCTCTCTTCGCTAAATACAAATTACGGCTCTGACAGCCGGAGGCGCTTATCTCCAGCTGAATGCCAATTGCTTTCAGGAACAAAATGTTTGAAGTTCCTTTAAGGTGAAGGCGCAGCATGGTCCCTGCCACCACTTTCAGTCTCCAGAACCTGTTGTCATCACCCCAGCTTGGGTCTCGGGTCCCCAGCTGGGAGAGAATCAGGGGCGGTGGTGGACACAGGCCAGCAGCTACATTTAGACATAGCTCAGCCCTCCTGACTCAGCCAGGGGGGACGGACAGGGATGTGGTCCTGGCCTGACGTTAGCAGTGGCGTTGCCCCTATAATAGCACCCTGCCCCAACTTGGGCTCTCTCTCCCTGTCAGCCTCAGAGATGAGTCTGTCTATGCCTGCTGTGGGGCTTGGAAGGGTAAAACCAGAGCTGGGACACATTCTGGCACCAGGGCTTTGACCTCTGGTGGGAAGCGTGAACTTGAGCCGTCTCTGGTGCTGCTGGCCAGTGGGACGCAGGGAGCGTTGGCTCCGTGATAAGTGTGTGCTGGTCCCGTCCCTGGCGGCCCCAGTGAGATATTCACCTTACGAAGAGCTGTCTTTCTGCTTTCAGGAATAAGTATTCAGCTCCCGGCAGCGTTGCCGTCATGGGGAAGGACTATTACAAGATTTTGGGCATCCAGAGCGGCGCCAATGAGGATGAAATCAAGAAAGCCTATAGGAAAATGGCCCTGAAATATCACCCTGATAAGAATAAAGACCCCAATGCTGAGGAGAAGTTCAAGGAGATTGCAGAGGCTTATGATGTCCTGAGTGACCCCAAGAAACGAGCTGTTTATGACCAGTATGGAGAGGAAGGTAAGAGGATGAGCACTGCCCAATGGGAGGTAGGGGTGTGGGCTCCAAATCGATTCTACAGGTGGGGAAGAGTTTTCACACACAGGTATTCCAACGTTTCCTGCCTGCTCAGGAAATAGGACTGGTAGCGACAGTGGGGGGGAAGAGTGAATGCTCCACAGGTGCCAGAAATCACCTCTCGTCCCGCTTCTCCCAGGGCTGCACAACTTTTCCAACCTGCCACCTTGCTTCCAGGGGTGGGTGGGCACCTCCTGACCTCTGCCCCAAAACCCTATGTGCTGGCTGAGAGATCGGAGTGGAAGGAGCTCCCTCCTGGGTCATACCTGTCATAATTTGTTAGCTGCTCTTTCATTGACCTAAATAAAGCAGCAGAGAAGTATTGCTTTTGTCCACATTCCTCCTGCCTTTGGGCATTGGTCCCGCTGTCCTCTCCAGTACAGGCTGACCTACAGGATTCAAAGCTTTTCCCAATTTAAGTAATAGGCCGTTGTTTTGAAACCAAGTGGCTGCTGTTGTCTGGTGGTTGGCATGGAGGAGGAGGAGGTGGAGGAGAGCCGCTCCAACGCAGGCGGCCTTATTAGTCGAAGATGGAAGAGTGCAACCCCATTTGAGGAGAGTGCTGAATAGCATCTGCATTAATCAGCCCAGGACTTGGGTACTTAAAAGAGCAGGAGGTCTAGTAGGGGCAGGCTGCTGAGTGGAAGAGACAGCCCCTCTTTCAGGCAGGTGCATCCCCTCACAACCCACTGGCAGAATTAACCAGTGATGGACTAACGGCGACCCTTTAGTTATGCCAGGGCTATGATGAATACACCACGCACAGTGATGGGCCTGTAAAATGAGAAGAGACTGTATCAAGTGGGAAACCAGCTTTTCCTGGGATGCCTTGGTGAAATCAAACCCACTCAGGCTGGCGTCATGGGATTAAAGGTGAAACCTCCTGGCTGCACAGTCTGTTTGGGACAGGGTCTCGCTGGGGATTTGGCAAAATCCCCATCACTTGCAGGCATCTAAAATAAGAGTGACTAAGGAAGGAGAGAACATCCCTCCCTCATGCCCCATCAAGTTACAGAGCATCTGCCACTAGCTCCATCAACGATGAACCCAGTCATGGTCCATGACTCCACACACCTTTCATTTGTCATTTTTTTGAGCAACATGTTGTTGATTGGCATTTTTAGGAGCTTCTGAGTCCCACATGCTGGGATGGGCAAGGTGAAGCAAAAGCCCCTCTGACCCACACAGAATATTCACTTAATCAATCAGAAGAGACCTCCAAACTTGTCCTGCTGGTGGGGCAGGGGAAAGGCTGGGGGCTGGCACAAGGGACAGCCTGTCAGAAATAGCCCTTCACTGTCACTGGCATGCCCTGAAAATAGTCCCTGAGCTAGGCTGGACTTAACCCTTCCCACTCCTCCTGGTCAAAAATAGCCTTGCAGAGTGTGTACAACCTCTTCTCAGGGGAGCACTTCTCATGTACCTTGATACTTTGGTACCTGGTACCCGGGGGGGAGTTGCAGTCATGCAAGGCTCAGCCTGGGACCTGGCAGAAAAGTTTCCTATCGGAAGGGTCAAAACCAAAAGATCAAAACCTGGAGCTTACCTTGCATTTTACACAGTGCTGCATGCTGACTTGGAGGTCTCCTGGCCTCTACCTGCTCATAGAATCATTGAGATAGGAAAAGGTTGCTTTTAATGTAGCACTGCTGTGTTCACTACTAAATCATGTCCCCAAGTGCCACATCCACATACCTTTTGAACACTTCTATGGATAGTGACTCAACCACTTGCCTGGACAAACTGTTCCAATTCCTGACCACCCTTTATGTGAAGAAATTTTTCCTAATGTCTAGTCCAAGAGACAGCACTATTGGGGCAGACAGAAGGCTGCTCATGAAGAAAAATGGAAATGAGCTGATCAGGATATGTTTTAAATTAAAATTAATTAATTGAATTAAATTTTAATTAAAATTTACATTGAATTTGGTGGAGAGAACCAGAGTTGCTTTAGTAGGGATAGAGGGGACAAAACCTGGATAGATTTTGAGCTTGCTGGTAATAGGGGCAGGACTGTGTGTCTTGGGTAGAGGTGGTGCCTTCCTGGCCCATGGTCTCCACATGCGGCTGGACTGGAGGGGGGTGACCTGCAAGCCCAGGACACAGACAGTGGAAGAACTGCTTGAAGGCAGCTGAGCCCATCCTCCCACTTGGAAAGTGCAGTCCCAGCACAGCATCCCCCAGCAGAGAGTGTTCATGTCTTGTCTTCCCACTTCTCTTCCAGGTCTCAAAACTGGAGGTGGCTCTTCAGGTGGCTCAGGGAGCACTTTCCACTATACCTTCCATGGAGACCCTCATGCCACCTTTGCATCTTTCTTCGGAGGCTCCAACCCATTTGACATCTTCTTTGCCAGTAGCCGCTCCCGGATTTTCAATGGCTTTGACCAAGAAGACATGGATATGGATGATGACGACGACCCTTTCAGTGCCTTTGGCCGGTTTGGCTTCAATGGCATTAATGGGGTTCACCGGCGGCACCAAGAGTCCCTGCACACGCGGAGGAAGGTCCAAGACCCACCTGTTATCCACGAGCTCAAGGTGTCCCTGGAAGAGATCTACCATGGATCCACCAAGAGGATGAAGATCACACGCAGAAGGGTCAACGCTGATGGCCGAACCATGCGGACTGAGGACAAGATCCTGAACATTGTCATCAAAAGGGGTTGGAAGGAGGGAACCAAAATCACATTCCCCAAAGAAGGGGACGCCACCCCAGATAACATCCCTGCCGACATTGTCTTCATCCTCAAGGACAAGCCTCACTCACACTTCAAGAGGGACGGGACAAACGTGATCTATACGGCGAACATCAGTCTTAAAGAGGTGGGTATTGGTAGTAAATCCCCTGGCATGGGAGGTGACACTGGATCATGCTGTTTAGGGATCAGATGAGAGTCAGTCCTTCTCCCAGGCTGAGTAGGAAGAACCAGGTAGGTCATGAGAAGGGAGCCACAGAGGCCAACTCGATCTTGGGTTTGGAGGTGTTTGAGCTCTGTGCTGGGTGTAGGACATAGATGCTGCAGTCTCTGCTGAACTCACCTTGCTCCTTGAGCTAATACAGGTAGTATTTATCCATTTCCTTCCTTCTCCATATGTCTTGTTTTTCTATTTTAGTGTAGGGTGTTCACATGTGGAACGGAGCCCAGATCCTCTGTAGGAGCAAGGGAAAACCCGAGCTGACTGGCATGAGTCTGAGCACTGCTTTTCTTGTAGCTGAACCTGCTGTGACTTAGTTACTGTTGCCTCTCCCCATGGGAAGAGAACAGGGTCAAATGGAAGAAGGTGATCCCTCACCCTCCTTGCACAGTGCTTCGGCTGTTTTCCTTGGTTCTGGCTTTCCTAAATAAAGAACCAGATAAATTAAATATCCAAGCAGTGAGTAAAACTCAACACATCCAGTCTGCCAGTTCTGGAGGTCATGGCAAGGCTAGCTGCATCAGAGCCAGCAATCTGCATGAAGGTGGGAGAGGAGAGGGGAGATTACCTCAGTACAAGATGTGCTGTTCACCGCTGCTGCTGTGTAACTACCCTGTAATAAATCCCAGCTGGCAGCTGCATTTAACATTGACGTTTTTGGCAGCTGCCATTTGCTGTTCCTTTCAGACGGTAGACGTTGTCTGTCTTCCTAATGAGCTGATTTTTTTTTTTTCCTTTCTGGAGGCAGATTTATGTTCTGAAGTGCATTTAATAGAAATAAGCTCAATGGGCCAGACCTGAGGTAGGGAAACGTGAGCTTCTGAAGCATGCCAGCGAGTTGGGAGAGCTCTGCGATGGCTCTGTGTCCCAGCTGGAGCTCGTGAGCACATGCACTGGGGGCAAAGAGCAGCCACGTGGATCAGATGGGCACTCCTGAAGCAAACTGAGCTCCAGTTAAGACTCAGGAGTTGAATTTCCCCCATAGTGGGAAGTGCAGAGGTTTATTCCTGCAGTGGCTGGCTCCCTAAACTGATCCAGAAATACTTGGGAGAGACTGCCTTATTTATGGAGCCATGCATGCCATGTTTCAGATGTTTCCTTATGTTCATTCCCCTTATCTGTAAAATTAACCCTAAGCTGTGCTGCTGTCCAGACCACGGTCTGTGCACTGCTCAGGCTGGAGGGATTCTTGCCTGGAGCTGACCTTTGAGGAGCAACTGGAGAAGCCTGCTCCAGCTCCACATGCTGTTGCACCAGAAGTGTTGGACACCTGTGATCTCTGTGAGCAAGGACTGTGTACTTGCACTGGGATTGCACAATGCAGTCACAAAGTGGAAAATTGCTGGTCCAGGCAAATTCCTTATCTCTTTGAGCTGGAATTTATGGTCTGTGTCCTGTCTTGCTGTGAACCTAACATGGTGAGCATCCTCATGGAGCTGCTGGCCTGGCTGCCATCGGCAGCCTACTGCTTGCCCAGGGCAGGATGATGCTCTGCTGCTTTTACCTTCCATGAAAAGTTCTTTGAGTTCTCTGGAGCACGAGCAGATGCTGGGAGCTGCCCAGCTCTGTATGCTGCCACCTCAATATATGATAGACTACAACCTCTTCATCACCTGAGCCTCTGGCCATAGCCCTGGGCACTCTCCTTGCACCCTTCCTCCTTGCAAGACTGCCTTTTTTAGCCCGAGCTTTAGTCTCTGCCACTGCCCTGAAAGCACAGTGCCAGCAAACCGGGCAGGCTGTTGGTGCCGCGACCCCAGTCGCAGCTGTGCTGGGGATCTCAGCCTTCAAGTGCTGTGCTCTCAGCCCTCAAGTCCCAGCCCCACTGGGTGCCTGCCAGGGCAGTGCAGGTTGTTTCCCACCCGTCTGCTGCAGAATTAGGGGGCTTTGAAGGCTTCTCCAGGGACTCGTTGTCTTCCGCCCTAAAATTACCGGCGTGTGCTGCAGAGGGAAGGCGTGGGAGGAAGGAGAGACTTTGCCGGGAGGCAGCGCTGCCTGCAGGGCCTGCCGGGCTCACACCTGCCCTCGGCACCATCCCGCTTGGCATCCTTTACCTGGCGTCACCTTCCTCGAAGCAGCCGTGCATCAGTGCCTGGCTGAGACGCGACCGATGGCGACATCCTCCCCGGCAGCTTTGCTGTGAGCAGGGGAGGACCCAGCACTGACCTAGATAAAGCTTTGCTCGTACAGCACAGCACTCAGCTATCAAACCCGGGGTGATTTCATCCCTAGGGATAAACCAAACCTCTTTCTAGGATGCGGGGTAGCTCCCGCGGTTACTGGTGTTACTTCAGCAACCAGTTTCCCAAATGCCAGCGAAGTTGAGCAAGAAGAATGAAAAACAGGGACATACGGCGGAGGAGCGTTCGCCTCGGTTTCTTGCATCTTGGCTCTGGGAAGGAAACATTAAGATCCCGTCTGCCTTCACTGTTACCGCCCGCTCCTGCTCACATCCCTCTGCCTTCCTCATCCACGTGTTTACATAGGGAGTTCTTGTTCTCCTTTCCATTTTGTGACTGGAGATGTCCTTTCACTGGCACACATAGAGCCGTGCAGCCCTCCATGGCACATGGCAGTGGGCACCAGCTACCAGGAGTGTTCTGGCATCCTTGAGTGAGTGCAGGGCAGAAATTCCTTGATGCAGGGACGTTGTCCTTTATTTTCCCTCATGCCAACCTGCTGCAGATCAGCCAAGCACCTGCTGCTCGCACAGAGCTGGTGATGGCATTCTCCTGCAGGCAGAAAAGCTCATCCCTGGAGGATGCCCTTCCCAGGAGAAGGCCTGTGCCACTGAGTCATGCAAGAAGACAGGACCCTCACTTCTGTTCTTTGGTCACCAGAGACCCCCAGCTGGCTCAGACACAGACCTCCCTGCAAACCCCCTGGCAGAAAGCCCTGGTTCAGCTGCAGAAGCCATGTCCATCATCCCTGAGCCAGTGGCCAGCGCACAAATAGATGTTTCTCCTGATGCCTGTTGCTGCTCTCCCACTGGAGGTTTTACCTGGGAAAGGGAATGCAGAACATTCCCCCACCTACCCCAGAAACAGCAATTGTATCTTCTTTCCCCCTCCCCTTGCAGGGTGTTCAGGGAGGGCTGAGACACCCGGGACACCAGTTGAAGGAGACAAACCGGTATCAGCCCTGACATGGAAACTCGAGGCTGTACCTCAGCAAACCACCCCCACTTCCAGAAGCATCGCTCCGCAGTCATCTCCCTCAGCCTTTGCTGAAAGCCTGGAGATGATCCTGCCCACATGTACGCCAGAGCTGTCTGAGTTATTTAAGGACACAAGGATTTTCTTGCTGCATTCCCGTGTCACGTGGCTCACCAATGCAGGCCGGCGTGCGCCTGCCGCAGCACCCACCACCCCGGCTGCTGCAGGGGTCTGGGGCACAGCAGGGTGACACCCCTGACAACAGCTCTTGGCTTTGAAATGGGGATGGATGACAGGAACCAGTCCTTCTGGCAGCCTGGGTGCTAGGAAATCTCAGTGCTGTGCCACAGCCACTCCGTCATCCCATGCCGGCATAGTTTTTTGGGGGCTGTTGCTAGTGGGGACAGGACATGGTCTGTGCTATAGATAACCCCAGCACCAGGCAGAGCTGCTCTGAAGGGTGACAGCTGATAGACTGTGGCGGCATCCTGTGATCTCAGCTGGATTTTTGGCTGTCCGAGGCTGGGCGATGAGGCTGGCAACGGGCTAAATTTAGCCTCTCCTGTTGCTGTGGGTGGCTTGCTGGTGGTGCCTTCCGGGGAGCCCAGGAGAAGGGGAGGGGAGTCCTTCTACCCCTGAGGCAGAGGCACCCTTCTCCTGCACAGCTTCTGCAGCCCAGTTCATGGTGGTCAGACTGAGCTGCCACCAGCAGGGAGCTGGGCTTGCACTGGTGAGAATCACCCGATGTCCTTGGAGAAATCCACTTTAGTACAGTGGTAGGTGTCCCCACCTGTCATGTGGGAGACCCGGGTTCGATTCCCACCAGGGAGACAGTGTTAAGAGTTGGACTCGATGATCCTTGTGGGTCCCTTCCAACTCAGAATATTCTGTGATATCATCCAAAGGGATGTGGGTGGTTTAACCCAGGGAGTAGCCAATGGGGAGACAGGGTGTAGCTTTGAGGATGCTTTGAGGTGTCAGCCCCATCTGAAGGTAATCTTCCCTCTTCTCCCCTCAGGCCTTGTGCGGCTGCACAGTGAACATTCCCACCATCGACGGAAGGGTGATCCCACTTCCCTGCAACGACATCATCAAGCCGGGGACAGTGAAGAGACTGCGTGGGGAGGGGCTGCCCTTCCCCAAGGCCCCCAGCCAGCGAGGAGACTTGATCGTGGAATTCAAAATCCGCTTCCCAGACAGAATAGCTCCCCAGACGAGACAGATCCTCAAGCAGCACCTCCCATGCTCTTAGAGCCCTGGGACTCTCCTCCAAAGCAGCAATACTCCAAACGCATGTGCCACAGCACCTGGCTCGCACGGAGCCAAGGTGCCACAGCACTTTTAAATGCAAAAAACAAACAAGCAAAACCAACCCTCACACTACTTTCCTTCTTCAAAAAACCCACCCGACCCATCCCCTATCCATCTTTCTTGGCCGGTTTTTTACTCCAGCAACGGGGAGACTCCTGCCACAGCTGTCTGCCACAGCTCTCCCAGCTGCCAAACCTTTTCCTCAGAGGTCCAGCTTTCCTGCCTCACACAGGCAAGAGCCATTGATGGGCCTTCTGCCCAGGGAGGTGCGTTGCGTTGTGGGTTTTTTATGTCACCTGCTTTTCAGGCCACTCTTTCCACAAAATGCTGGACTTGTTGGGGTCCAGCACAGTGTAAATAGGACTCCGCAGGATCTGGTGTCCCCGCTGCTGGTTTTTCTCTTCCCCTCTTTGATACTTGCTGCTGTTCGGGGTCCCGGCTGTACCGCGGTGCTGGTCACTCTGCCTGCGGTGGCCCCCCCAGTAGCCGGACTATTTCTCACCTGGGACCACGGTACTGAGTCCGACTGTGGTCCACTCCTGTGCCAAGCCTACACCGAGCCTCGGCTGTGCCAAACAACGGAGCATGTGGGGATGGTCCATCCAGCCTCCTGCCCCTGCCCCGGGATATCCCCGGTGTCTGTGGGCACAACTGCCTGCACCTGCTGCCCACAGGGCCCCAGCCAGCAGGAGGAGGGGGGAAAGCCCAGGGTGGAGCTTTCTTTTTTCAGATGTGTTGAGTTTGCATTGCTGCTTTTATTTTTTAAATACATATATAGAGAGCTCATTAGATAAACTTCGCAAGGGTTTTTCTCTGCCTGTTTTGGGGATCCTGGCCTGACGCACCCAGGCTTTTTTGAAAGGGGGATGATTCAGCCACACTAGCAGCAAACCTCCGGAGCGGGGAGTTGTGTGTGCGTGTGGCACTAATCTGGGTGCAAAAGCAGAGCCAAGTGTGAGCAGAGCTGTGGGTTTCACAAGTGTTTCAGGTCAACCTTAGGGATTCTAATAAGAAGAGAGAGGCGTGTGTATATATTTTTCTACAGGGACAAATCATTCAGGAGGTGTTTCTGGACATCAGGGCGGAGCTGGGAGGTGCATGAGGCAATCTGCTTGGTGGCTCCATTTTCAAATACTGTATTTTTTTAAAACCTTTGGATTTCCATCAGGAGAATTTTTATATTTCTTACCTTTCTTGGCTCACTCTGCCTCATGCCAGTTTTTTTTCCCAGGAAAGGGCTGCTATGGAGCGGGAGGCGCGTTCGACCTGGCTTTGTACGGCTCCTCTTTTCACTGCAGCGCCGCCGAGAAAACCCCTGCCAAAATACTCCCTCCTGCCCCGGGAACTTTTTTTCCCCTTTTTTTTTTTTTGAAATAAAAAACCAATTCACTGACTTGAAACAGGGGTCCTTGGGGCGGGGGGGTTGTGCTTGGGGTGTGCTGGGGGCTGGATGTACAGCTGTACAGTGTTACCCTGCGGGGCGAGGAGACCCGTGAGGCGCCGATTAATCAATCGCCCGCTTTGGCTGGCGAGGGGATGCCACCGGTTCCCTCCACTGGTCCCTGTGAAGTTCGACAGAGAGAAATCTGGTGGATGCCACGAGCGAGAAGACAGGCCAGCGCGCAGAATGCAAGCTGATTTGTTTTACTCGGTTTCAAAGAGACCTGAATGTTTTATAGTGGGGTTTTTGTAATTTTTTTTTTTTTTTTTTTTTTTTTTTTTTTTGTAATGTCAGTATTGAGAGAAATAAAGAAGTATTTTGAAAAATATACTTCCTTGGAGCATGTTGTGGACAGGAGAAGCCAGGCCGTGCTCCGGCAGACGGTAGGGATGGGGCTCTGTGCCAGGGTCACAATCACCACCTGCCTAGCTGGGCACCCAGGGACCTCAAGGCTGAAAAATACATTTATTTGCAGGACCTTCAGGGCCTGATAAGGAGGGGGTGGGAACAAATACGTGACCTGCTCACTCATGGTAAGGCTGCTTCCCTCGTACATGGCCGTTGCTGTGCTGATTACATTGCCCAGGTCAGGAGCAGGAGGTGCAGATGAGAGTGCTGGTGTCCCCTGGGGACTCTGAGATTTGGCTGACACGGGCATAGTCAGTGAAGGGGGCACCTTGCTGGCTGCACAGAGCAGCACCAGTGCCCTGGGACACACACAAGTTGCACTTGTGGCGGAAGTTGCACCAGCAGAGTCCTCCTGACACCAGGGGATGTTTGCAAAATGCTCCCAGGAGCAGCAGGGACAGGGGATGAGATTGAAACCCATGGGCCTTGTGCTCGTCTCACAGGGCCAATATCTAGATCAAGGGGGGTTTGATTTGGGGTGAGAATTGCCAGTTAGTTAAACTATTATGTTAATTGCTATGTAATGCTACATACTGTCATTTCCATGGCCAGTATATGACCATCACTAGGCACTGTATTTGAGGATCTGAACCCAATTATGCTTTCACTGCCTCATTAATGGAGCATGAGCTTTGATGAAAGATGTAAAAGTTGGTGACCAAATCAGAACTGGTTTCAATGTGTGACACCATCACACACTGTCATTCCTGCCCTGAAAGATGGAGCCCAAGGTCATGGACTAAATGAACTCAAGCAGCTTTTATAGGCGTGGTCCATAGGCAAAGGGGGTGGTGTCTGCATGTCTATCATCACAGAATCACAGAATAGTTTGAGTTGGAAGGGACATTAACGATGATCTCGTTCCAATCCCTCTGGCATGGGCAGGGGCACCTTCCACTAGATTAGGTTGCTTGAAGCCCCATCCAGCCTGGCCTTGAACACTGCTGGTCACAGGGCATCCACAGCTTCTCTGGGCAGCCTGTCCCAACGCTTCATCACCCTCACAGAAAGGAATTTTTTCCTGATACCCAATTAAAAACCACTCTCTTTCAGCTTGAAGCCATTACTGTTTGTGCTGTCATCACATGCCCCTGTCAAAAAAACTCTCCCCATCTTTCTTGTAGGCTCCCTTGAGGTATTGGAAGGGATCAAAAGACTGATACCAAAAGACAGGAAAGGTGATGGGGTATTGGAAAGTAGAGGACCTGGCACCATGCAAATGATATGGAATAGGTGGTGGTTTCGGCTGGTGCACAAGAAACTGGGAGGGTGCATGGCCAGGAGACCTGACCTGGAAAGGCCAAAGGGATATTCCAATACCATGGAACATCATGCCCAGTGTATAAACTAGGTGAGAACGAGGAAAGGACTGTGTGGCGCTGAGTTAAACCACAACAGTCCTTTTTGGTGCCCAGCATGGGCCTGGGGGGGTTGAGTAACAACAGATCTGAGCAGAGCGTGTTCAGCCAGAATTGTTATGAGCATTCACTGTATTAGTTTAATAGTTGCTGGTCACAACTTGTTTGGTTCCTGCACACGTGCTCACAGCCACATTATGTAGGTGTTCGTGTTCCCTGTGATGATGTTCATCCTCCGCGGGGCCTGGGCAGGTTGTCCTTTGCAGCAGTGGCTTATAGATATCTCTTCAGTGCCACAATCTGCCCCATCGCTGGAAGCATCCAAAAACTCCCACGTGGATGTGGTTCTTGGGGACATGTTTTAGTGGCAAACATGAGGACTCAATGATCTTAGAGGTCTTTTCCTACCCAAATATTCTGTGATTCTATGATGCATATCTTTCCAAAAGCCCCAGGGAACCACCACTGCCATGGGCAGCACTGTTTCAGTGCTTGACAACCCTTTCTGTGAAGAAATTTTTACTAATATCTGACTTAAACCCCCCCCTGGCACGACTTGAGGCTATGCCCTCTCATCATGTCACTTGTTAACAGAGAGAAAAGCCCACCCCTCACCTGGCTACAGCTTCCTTTCAGGTGAAAGATAAGGTGTCCCCTGAGCCTCCCCTCCTCCAGGCTTCCTCAGCTGCTGCTCTTGACTTGTGCTCCAGACACTTCCCCAGCTCTGTTACCCTCCTCTGCACTCACTTCAGCACCTCAATGTCCTTCCTGAATTGAGGGGGTGCAGAACAGGACACAAGATTCAAGGCGTGGTGGGAGATGGTCACTGCCCTACTCCTGCTGGCCACACTATTGCTGACACAGGCCCCGATGCCATTTGCCTTCTTGCCCACCTGGGCACACTCTGACTCATGTTCAGCCACTGCTGACCAGGTCCTTCCTTTTCCACTGTGCAGCTTTCCAACCACTCTGCCCCCAGCCTGGAGCACGGCAGGGGGTTATTTTGACCTTAGGGCAGGACCTGGCACTCGGCCTTGTTGAACCTCACACAGCTGGCCTCGTCCCATCACAGGATCGCTGCTCGTGAGACAATCCGGTAGGAACACTAGGCACTGCCGTCCCCTCTGTATTTCGGGAGCCATCTGTTGGGAATTGTTAATAACTGCACCTTTGGCCTTATTTCTTGGAGAGCCAGACTATGGGAGAAGCATCTTCCTAAATCTCCCTTCCTTCACGGAATCACAGAAAGGCTTGTGTTGGAAGGGACCTTTAAAGTCATCTCGTTCCAGCCCATCTGCCTTGGGTAGGGGCACCTTTCACTAGACTAAGTTACTCAAAGCCCCACCCAACCTCTCCATGAACATTCCCAGGGACGGAACATCCACATCTATCCTACTTTACATCTTCAGAAGCCCTCCATTCCCCGAGGCTGGGAACAGCAGGCATCCTTCCACCGAAGAGGGAGGATTTAGAAGTACCCAGTGGTTTTACTTGTAAGACCACAGAGAGGATGCAAGGATGTGGGATGGAAAACCTATCTTGACCCTGGCGTCACAGGTACAGGAATTGCAAAGGAAAACAATCACAAAGGAGGGTTCTTCTCGAAAAGTTGCTGCCTAGTCTCCAGAGGGAGTTTCCCAGGCAGAGTCAAGGGCTTGTTGTACTCCTGACCCTATGGAAGGAATGTAATGAAGACACATCAGGGAATATTTGGGTTGGATATCAGGAAAAGATTCTTCACCCAGAGGGTGGTTGGATGTTGGAATAGGGTCCCCAGGGCGTGGTCACAGCACCAAGCCTGACAGAGCTCAAGTGTTTCGACAATGCTCTCAGGTATATGGTGTGATCATTGGGGTGTCCTGTGCAGAGACAGGAATTGGACTGGATGATTCTGATGGGTCCCTTCCAGTTCAGGATATTCTGTGATCCTCTAAGAAATTCTAATCCATTTCTACAAGTTGAGTGGAGAATCTTATGATGAGAACTAGACGGGCCCTACCTCCATCCAGGAGGAGAAAAGAACAGCTGGGTTTACAGGAATGTGTGGATCCAATGGTCTGGAATATCAGACCCACAGGAGCAAAGTCTCAGTCCCTAACACCACGGCTGGGGAGAGGTCTCCCATCCCGCACCCAGCATCGCTGGACTGTGAACCCTGTGAGGTCCAACGGTCCCCGTGGGGCCCGGCTGGCAGGGTGGGGACATGGCTCTGGGGCCACAGGGAGATGCTGATCACAGTAGGAAAGAAAGCGGTGCCCACAGCTGCCCCCTCACTAATCCCACAATATCCAGTGCAAGCCAGCAGCATCTTCCTCCCCACCCAGCACCTTTTGGGGCTGTCCAGTCCCCCAGCAAGGCACTGGGCAGGGGAACAGTGTGCTGCAGAAAGGTTCTTGTCCTGGCAGCAACCAGGTGTCTCTGCTGGGGGAGGGGTGCCTGGAAAGGGGCAGAGTCTGGGGACAAACTCAGTCCTCAATAACTGCCCTTCTGGGGCTGCTGGGGCTCACGGGGATGGGGCAGCCAAGCCAAGCCCCCTGGCTGCTGCAGGTGCTGATCAGGGAGACAAACTCAGCCCCCCAGCAGAACTACTCAGTGCTGGGGCAGATGCTCTTTGAACTCCTGTGGGTGGTGTTTCCCACCACGGGCCATGTCACACAGGTGGCAGGAAGAAAGATGAGATTTTCCAGCCCTCTTGCTGGATTTAATTAGTGTTTGTAATTAGGAGAGGCAGTGGGGAAGGTTTGGGCTGTGCACCATCCCATGTGCTCCCTGCCCCAGTGTCCACAGCAGAGATGCATGGATTGATCTTCCCCTCAACTTGAAAAGTGATGTTCCTGCACAGGCAAGAACACCATTCCCTGCCCAAGCTGAGGAAAGCTTTGGGAAGTCCTGGAGAGCTCCTGGCAGAGAATCCCCTTCTGCCTTGCCAGGTGGCCAAAAGCTGCTGGCTTATTTTCCCTGGAGGCTGGAGCTGCCTCTCTTGGGACACAACAGCAAAGCCAGGGTGGGTGTTTCCTGCAGGGTGACAGTTCCAGGTGATACTTAACCCAAAACCGGAGCGAGGCAGGGAAGCACCAGCTCTCCCAAGCACAACCATGCTGCCAGAGGTGTTCCCGCAGGAGCGATTTCCTTAACAAAGGTGGTGCAAGGACAGGGGAGAGCGGTGCCGACAGACAGCTCCGAAGTAGGACAGCACTCTGGAGCTGCGCGCCCGCCCTCCCCGGGGTCTGCGAGGGCTGCAACGCCTCCTACCCCCGCAGGAGGTTGTGCTATTTAAACGCAGCGTTCTCAATTTCAGCGTGTTTATCCCCACTGCCCCCGCTCCTGTATAGTCCTGTCCTTCTGCTATTATATCCCTCCCCCTTAAATCGAGATGGTTTGATGGAGCCCTCCAAGATCTGCCAAGCTCTGGGGCAGAAACCCCACAGCCCAACCTCACGCAACACTTGTCCTGCTATTGTGGCTCAAACCAACACCACATAAATTGCATTTTACCCTCTCTGCAGAAATCCTCAGCTCTTGAACATCCTAAAAGCCAACAGCACAGAGCTGCTCTGTGCAACCTACAGCCAGTGCCTCTATCAAGGCCCACCCTGAGGCTGAGAGCTGGGCTATCCAGCTTCCAGTCCTGCTCGCTGGGACCAGACCCAGGGCTTCCCTGACACAAAACGACCAAATACAGCAGTAGCACATTCTTCAGCTCAGAGAAGGGAAAAATAAACCAAGCAGCAAGAGAGAAGAGGTGGAAAGGAAGAAAAAACATGATCAGAACACAACTACTGAGTCTGGAACATAAGACCAGCTGGAACCAGAGATCCAACAGTCTTCAGAAAGCCAGTGGGATACATGGAATGTGCAGCTCCCCTCTCCCCTAATCCCAGTAGTGTCACACTGCATTGCACACATCCCCGAGACAGTGGCAGTGCCCTTCAGGCCGGACAGGACAGGGATTGCTGAGACATCCTTCGCTGCAGAGCTAAAGCAGCAGGAGATCTGACAGCTCACGGCCAGCCTCGGAGAAGCAAGACCGGGCACCTGCTGCCAGGGTCTTACCCGGTGCTTCCTACCAAGCCAGGGCAGCGCAGAGACCCTGCCAAAACCATTTCTCCCATTAACAGAGCTAAGAGGTGTTAAGCATGAAGGGCAGGCCTGTGCACAGCAGGGAAGGGCACGCACAGATGGACTCCACTTGAGCAAGGAGTGCTTGGACAGCACCAGATACACAGGTTTAGACAGGGCCAGCATCACACAAAGCGACTGTCAGGACCTGACTAGAGTTTTGTGGGATTTTAAAAATTTTTTATTATTTTTCATGGGGTTTTATTTTTTTAATACAGGCTAGCGTTGTACCCTTTGCTAAAGCTGCTGATAATCCACATAAACTAGAACAGAAATTTCTCAGAAATTAAGTCAGTTCCCCTTCTTGTTAATTCACTGTCTGCCTCCCAACTGAACCCTACTCTTGATCTGTGTTTGCAGAAAACATCCCCTGTACAAAGTCTGACGTGCAGCTACGCTGTTCTGACTGAGGAATGAAAAAGCCAAGAGTCCACTGAACACTGGATTTTTCCCTGTACAACGTGGCCTGATGTGGAGTTTGGTCCACTGAGGACAGCGAGTTAACCGTAGAGATCGTCGTCATTGTCTTCGCTGTACACATTGCCCCCGCTGCCACCTCCTGTCCCTTGGCTCGGACCGGCGCCACCCTGGTTGCCTGATGGGAACCTGCACACAGCAGAGCAGGAGGGGAGAGAAGAGATGCTGTTGTTCAAAAGCCTCCTCACAGCTCAGCACCATCCGCTCCCTCTGCACCAACCCGTGGTGACAAGTAGGACAGGCAGGAGGAACAGGATAAAGCCTTGAGGGAGGTCAGAAGGCTCATGGCTGCTGGCTGTTGCTTGTGACAAATGAAAAACAGTTGTTGGATTTTGGGAGCACTAACAGGGCAGGTACAATTGACCTGCAGTGCAGCCTACACACACCATGCTGTGTACTGGCTGCTGTACATGCTGGGGAGAATGGGAAAGCACGGTGGTAAAGGGGTTTGTTGCCCAGAACCCATCAGAAAGCTGCCTCAGTGTCTGCCCCTCACACCCCACGGGTACCTGAAGCTGCCAAAGCCACGGGTCTGCTGTAGGGTCTGTGCAAACATCTCATATTTTCTGATGTCGTTGTCACTGACAGAGCGGCGAGCAAAGCGCATGGCCTCCTCAAAGTGATCCCTGCGTATCTCAGGGACCGGGTCATCCTCCTCCACCTCCTGCAGCGAAACAGAGGGACCAGGTGAGCCTGAGTTGCATGTGACCGAGGGCCCCCAACAGCCTCCCTCCTGGTCGGGACGCTCCAACACCCACCAAGGCAGGGGCTGGAGAGGTGCCCATGAGTCAGGGCTGCAGCAGGCGCCTCCTGAGTGAGGCTGACCATGAGGCAGTCCCGGAGGGCCCTGCACCTCCCACAGGATGAGAACCAAGCGCTCTGTGCTCGAGCCCACTCATCCCTGAGGATGACAGAGGAACACATCACGCCTCGCACACGTGAGCCCCACTCACCATGGCAGAGGGGTTGGTCTGCCTCTCGCGCTCTCGCCTGATCTCGCTCTCGATGGACTCGCGGATGGCCAGTTTGCAGGCACGCTGGCAAATCTCTGTCAGGTCAGCCCCTGAAAACCCGTTAGTCATCTTGGCCAAGAAATCCAGGTCGACGTCCTAGTGAAACACACAAAAGCAAGAGAGGCCTTTCCTTAACACCTCACACCCTCAGGTGACAGAGAGGTGTCTTCAGACCCCAGGTTATTAAGGTGCTGAGCGTTACTGCACAGCCAATTTTGGAAAGATCAGCTGTTCAGATTCTTGTTTTTGAGAAAAGTTAAACCACACACAAAAGCAGGCTACACTCCTCACACCCACCAGAAATCCACAAGGTAGCTGTGAATGCCTCTGCATTTGCAGATTTAGGATATGATTTGCTCAGGTCTCAGCATGACAAGTCAAACAAAACACTGTCATACTGTAAATAGAGATGGGGCACAGGCAAACCAAGACAACCGACCTCCTCCTCCTCCCCCTTATCTGAAAGCATAACACTGCAACCTCCTTTGAAACTTTCCTTCCCAAAAGCACATAAAAAGGTAAGCTTGGCATAAAAAGGCCTGGGCTCTCACTTGACGCCTGATTTTCTCCAGTTACCTCTCAGCTGCATTATTGCCTCTCCCCAGGAAAGGGACACAACTCTTGCCTGTGACAGGGTTCAGCAACAACTCATTGCAATGTTTCCTCTAAAGTATCAGTTTCCCAATCCTGTGTTCTATTTTTTTTTTCAGAGTACAAAAATCTTTTCCATCTCACCATAACAGGTTTTTCTAACCTTTCTCTGCGAGCAGAACCCCACTATGTGACAAACACCCACTGTGCTTGCACACCAACTCTTAGTTTTGCTGACACCTAGCCTCAGAGCCAAAGCTTATTCCATCCTACCACATGGATCAGCCTCCAGGCCTCTGCACTGTCCCCAGCCTGCGAGGAACACAAGCAGCACACAGCAAACCCAAGCCAGATGCAGCCAGGGTGCAAATCCTACCTCAGCAACTGGTGATTTCCTCAGGTTGGCCTTAAGAATTGCAACCCGGGACTTCTCATCAGGCAGGGGGATGTAGATGAGCTGATCCAGACGGCCGGGGCGCAAGATGGCTGGGTCAATGATATCCGGCCTGTTGGTGGCACCAATGATGAAGACATTTTTCTTGGTGGACATGCCGTCCATCTCTGTCAGGATCTGGTTGATGACACGGTCTGCGGCACCACCGCCATCCCCGATATTCCCACCTCGGGCCTTTGCAATGGAGTCCAGCTCATCAAAGAACAGCACACAGGGGGCTGCTTGGCGAGCCTGCAAAAAGCAATGGGAACTGCTATTCTATGCTAACACTGCATGAAAATCATTGTCTTCAGCTACCTAAGGTGTAGTTTTAGGGAAAGGGAGCTGCATTTTTCTTCATGGTGTGCAGTGAGAGGAGGAGAGACCACAGGCACGAAGGGTCACAAGGAAAATCCCAGGGAGAAACAAGAAAAAACAACTGTTTCCAATGAGAGAAGTCAGAGATTCTCCAACCCTCCTAGCCCTACACTCTGCCAAAGGCACAGTGGAGTTTACACTCTCTAAGACCACATGGCAATTGCAGTCAGAGAAAACAGTTTAAACATGTTTCTGAAAAGGACTAAATCCCCAAGACCAGGAAAACAGCTATTGCTCTCCGGGCAAGGGGGGAAAATACAGAGGACACGGGCAAGAATCAGGCCAGTAAGACAGATGCAGTGGTGATGAAGCTCTGACACCTCAGCACAAAGGTAGCACGGGGAGTAGAGGAAACACTTACCTTATCAAAGATTTCACGCACGTTGGCTTCAGACTCCCCAAACCACATGGTGAGCAATTCTGGCCCCTTGATGGAAATGAAGTTTGCCTGGCATTCATTAGCAATGGCTTTGGCCAGGAGTGTCTTACCACAACCAGGTGGCCCATAGAACAAAACCCCTTTTGATGGGGTCATGCCAAATTTGAGGAACTTGTCTGGGTGCTCCACAGGATACTGAAAGAAAACAATATAAAAACCTCCCATGACGAGCCAGAACAGGCCTGTACCTTGGAAGTACAGAAAGGTTTGTGTGGGAAGGGACATTCAGGAGATCACCCAGTCCAAGTACTCTGCCATAGGCAAGGACACCTTTCCCTGAGTCAGTTGTGGTTCTCTGCCTACCAGAAACACCACCTGAAATTTCTAGGGGGTCAAAACCAAGATCATGCCTGGTGTCACTGCAGTTTTTACGTGGACATTGATCCGTTTTTTTTTTTTTTTTCAAAAGCATCATCACTAAGTTTGAAAGCCACCCTAAACGACCTATATACCTCTAGGGACTAAGTACCAGTTCAGGTAGTTTTCCAGCACACTTAACCTCAGTTTCACTCTGCCCTGCAGAAGCAAAAGGGAACAGCTCATTACCTAATCTATTTGCTCTGCTCTCCAGAGACAGGCAAGGTGTCTGATGTGAGTCTTTATCCTCAACAACGAGGTCAGACGCAGAGAGGTGATGATTTTAACATCAGAAAATCAGATTGAAAATGCAGATTCTTTTACTCACAGACAGGATGTTTCTACAGTGCCAGCTGAAAGCAGGAATGTTTCAAACCCAAACGATGCCAATGCAGACACCTGGAGTTTCCAAGGACTATTCATCATTTTTTGTTCCTATCTTTCCTTCTGTAGAGGGCTTCACAATTATTTCTTACCTGTCCCTGTGCTAAGGATGATGGGAAGTCCTTCAGAGGCTCTCTGTATGAGCACCCTTATCCACTGCCTGGCAGATAAAGCCACCATGTGAGATGATTCTCAGCAGTGGTCCCACTGCTGGTCTCTACTTAAAGAGAAGCAGAGCTGCTGCTTCTGAATGTTGCACAACACCCACCCAAAATATCACTGTAGATCCAGCTCAGGAAAGCTGATGCTGCTTCCCAGCACCTTCCTCTACGAGGTCACTAAGATGGAACAACATGGTATTTATAGTTCATTACAAGTAGATGTACCATAAAGCCCCTGCATTTAGCCTATTCACAGCCCAAACAGGAAACTGAAGACATTCTGGGTTTTATTATCATAATTATTTTTAAAGCTGGCTAAGCAAAAAAATTCATTATAAAGTCTTACCTGCACAAGCTCCTGGAGTTCTCTCTTTACATCTTCTAGACCACCAATATCTTCCCAGGTAACTTGTGGCACTTCCACCACAGTCTCCCGAAGAGCAGAAGGGTTGCTCTGGCTCAGAGCCCACTGTCATTAGAAGAAATGGCACTATATGAGTTACAGCATGTTATGTTCATTTGCATCAGAGAAGATATTAACTGCATGCAGAAGAGAAAGCAACACTCCTGCATTACCCTGAAGTCATCCATGGTCACAGCCAGTGAGTTCATCACTTCAGCATCGATGGTTTCATCTTCTAGGTCTATGAGATCCATCTTCTTTCTGATGGCCTGAAGAGCAGCCTCTGAGCAAAGAGCGGCCAAGTCAGCACCAACATGGCCATGGGTCTCATTTGCCACCTGGAAGCAGAGCAGTGACTGTAAGTCACAAGAGATACAACCAAGGCTACCTCGCTGGGAGGTGCAGCAAAGCTCTGGAGGACAGCAATAGCAGGACTTTGCTGCAGATCCAAAACAAGCGCGACCACATGTCTAACAGGCAAAGACACTGCTGTTCCACTGCCTACCAGATCTCAAAACTGCATCTGGAATTCACATGGTGTGCAGAGAGATAACCCTGAGGACTTAAGGGGTCTTTATTCAGGACAGAGATGACTGGAACCATCCAGCTTACAAGTGGTGTCCAGTGACACCCAGCTGTATGTTTCAAGCCTGCTGCCCCCTTAAAGAGAATGCCACAGCAAACAAACCCAGGAGGACAGTGGCAAGGTACTTCCAGAGTGGAATGATACTTAGCCACACCATTCTTAACTAGCGAGTGAGGACTTTTGGTCACCAGTAAACTAGTCAGAAGGAACCCCAGAGGTCACACAGCTTTACACTGTCTTAACTGAGTAACTTTATACAGTCAACCCTTAACAACTCTCCCACTACAAAACAAGAGCACTAGGAACAAGACAAGCTTTTCTAATATCATGCTACTCACCTGTTCCAGATCCACATCATCAGCCAGCTTCATATTTTTTGTGTGGATCTGCAGGATCTCCAGGCGCCCAGTGGCATCTGGAATACCAATATCCACCTCTCTGTCAAAGCGACCTGCGGAGTGCAAACACTTGTTGAGCTGCTGATTCTGCTCACACTAAAGAAGAGCTGCAGTTGCTGCTTCCTCTGACAGAACAACATGATGACATGCCACACATGATTTCAGAAAATGCAAGAGCTTTGGGTTTCTCTGCAGTATTGATTTGGGGATTCAAAAAATTATAAATTTTAGTGAGTTAGGTAGGAGCTTAGAGATTTAAGGATTTTAGTGAATTTTTAGTGAATTTTAGAAGGATTAGGATATTTTAAGATCATTCAAGTGGCCTGAAAGGCTGAATATTAAAGGTGAAAAACCTTGTCTCTCAGTCCTGGGGGGTAAACAAAAGAGGGTGCTAGTCAAAACAAGGGGAAAAGAATGTGAAACATCGGAGCTGATTGGTCGAAGGACGTAAAGCAAAGCTGAAATTTATGACATAATGTTGAAGAGACGCATATTCATGGCGTAATTTCCATATGTGTGAAGCAAAGGTATAAAAATAGGTGGCACATCTGGGCAGGGCCTTTTGGCACCTGACAGGGCAGGGGACACTGCTGTTCCTCTTTCCTTGGCTCTTGGGCCAAAATAAACTTTTTTCTCTGCTTGCAAGCAACTACCTTGAGTCTGACCTGATTTCCCTTAAATCAGTATCTATCAGCACAGTAACAAAGACAGATCAGAGAAGGAAGTTTTAAGCCATTAAGGGAAAATGAGACTATTGTATTAACTACAGTTCAGGATTATATGACACACAGTATTGCTCACTTATTACCTTTTCTGCATCTCATNTAACTTGTGGCACTTCCACCACAGTCTCCCGAAGAGCAGAAGGGTTGCTCTGGCTCAGAGCCCACTGTCATTAGAAGAAATGGCACTATATGAGTTACAGCATGTTATGTTCATTTGCATCAGAGAAGATATTAACTGCATGCAGAAGAGAAAGCAACACTCCTGCATTACCCTGAAGTCATCCATGGTCACAGCCAGTGAGTTCATCACTTCAGCATCGATGGTTTCATCTTCTAGGTCTATGAGATCCATCTTCTTTCTGATGGCCTGAAGAGCAGCCTCTGAGCAAAGAGCGGCCAAGTCAGCACCAACATGGCCATGGGTCTCATTTGCCACCTGGAAGCAGAGCAGTGACTGTAAGTCACAAGAGATACAACCAAGGCTACCTCGCTGGGAGGTGCAGCAAAGCTCTGGAGGACAGCAATAGCAGGACTTTGCTGCAGATCCAAAACAAGCGCGACCACATGTCTAACAGGCAAAGACACTGCTGTTCCACTGCCTACCAGATCTCAAAACTGCATCTGGAATTCACATGGTGTGCAGAGAGATAACCCTGAGGACTTAAGGGGTCTTTATTCAGGACAGAGATGACTGGAACCATCCAGCTTACAAGTGGTGTCCAGTGACACCCAGCTGTATGTTTCAAGCCTGCTGCCCCCTTAAAGAGAATGCCACAGCAAACAAACCCAGGAGGACAGTGGCAAGGTACTTCCAGAGTGGAATGATACTTAGCCACACCATTCTTAACTAGCGAGTGAGGACTTTTGGTCACCAGTAAACTAGTCAGAAGGAACCCCAGAGGTCACACAGCTTTACACTGTCTTAACTGAGTAACTTTATACAGTCAACCCTTAACAACTCTCCCACTACAAAACAAGAGCACTAGGAACAAGACAAGCTTTTCTAATATCATGCTACTCACCTGTTCCAGATCCACATCATCAGCCAGCTTCATATTTTTTGTGTGGATCTGCAGGATCTCCAGGCGCCCAGTGGCATCTGGAATACCAATATCCACCTCTCTGTCAAAGCGACCTGCGGAGTGCAAACACTTGTTGAGCTGCTGATTCTGCTCACACTAAAGAAGAGCTGCAGTTGCTGCTTCCTCTGACAGAACAACATGATGACATGCCACACATGATTTCAGAAAATGCAAGAGCTTTGGGTTTCTCTGCAGTATTGATTTGGGGATTCAAAAAATTATAAATTTTAGTGAGTTAGGTAGGAGCTTAGAGATTTAAGGATTTTAGTGAATTTTTAGTGAATTTTAGAAGGATTAGGATATTTTAAGATCATTCAAGTGGCCTGAAAGGCTGAATATTAAAGGTGAAAAACCTTGTCTCTCAGTCCTGGGGGGTAAACAAAAGAGGGTGCTAGTCAAAACAAGGGGAAAAGAATGTGAAACATCGGAGCTGATTGGTCGAAGGACGTAAAGCAAAGCTGAAATTTATGACATAATGTTGAAGAGACGCATATTCATGGCGTAATTTCCATATGTGTGAAGCAAAGGTATAAAAATAGGTGGCACATCTGGGCAGGGCCTTTTGGCACCTGACAGGGCAGGGGACACTGCTGTTCCTCTTTCCTTGGCTCTTGGGCCAAAATAAACTTTTTTCTCTGCTTGCAAGCAACTACCTTGAGTCTGACCTGATTTCCCTTAAATCAGTATCTATCAGCACAGTAACAAAGACAGATCAGAGAAGGAAGTTTTAAGCCATTAAGGGAAAATGAGACTATTGTATTAACTACAGTTCAGGATTATATGACACACAGTATTGCTCACTTATTACCTTTTCTGCATCTCATTTGTACAAAAATACATTTCCCCAAACAAACACAAGACATTTTTGTTTATTTCTGCCTTTGTGTTATCACAAGGGTTCATAAATACTGAGAGATTTACTTTTTCAGAACTTTCATAGCAGTGCCCAAGTGGTCAAACACATGAACCCAGAGAGAAAACCAGAGGTATGTAGACCTCTGATTTTCCTCTAAAATAGAGAGCTTTCAAATGGGTCACTGCACATTTAAGAGGCCATTTCCCTCTGCACACTCGACAGGTTTGCTATTACAGGCTCTACCAACTAGTCACACATCAGACATTCATTCACAACACAATGTTTTGAAAACCTGGATCTCAGAAACTGCTGTACTTCTCATTAATAAAAGACAGGGAAATCAGATAATTCAGAGCCTTCTGCAGTCTAAAACAGGAACATCCCCTTAGGCATTTACTGCTTAAGTGTGTCCTGAAATAGCCTCACCAATAGAGGCTAGCACACTTTTATACTTCCAAGTATTATTTTACGTTCTCACCTAACATGGAACTGAAAGCAACGCCAAAGGCTGGAAGCCTAGAAATTAATTTCTAGTTGGACACACAGCAACAGTTCATGTAACACAGAGGACATTTAGCGTTAATTTCTGCTCAGTCCTTCTGGGCTCACTGAAGGCTGGACTGTAACAAAGTAGGTGACACAGGAGAAGAGACAGTGGTTACCGAATCGCCTGAGTGCTGGGTCGATGCTGTTGGGTCTGTTGGTGGCTGCCATCACAATCACGTGTGCTCTCTGCTTCAGCCCGTCCATGAGGGTCAGCAGCTGAGACACGATGCGACGTTCCACCTCCCCGTGTGTCTGCGGAGAGAGGAACTAGTTAGAACAGCTCCACAAGGAGCAGGGGAGCCAGCACTGCGCGGGGGCAGGAAGATACCACAGCCACAACATGGTAACAAGAGTCATGAACTGTATCTGATCCTTCAGCCCGGCTGACAGGAGGCATTACGTGAACACTGCTTTACCCTGCAGTTAAACAGAGATTTTTGTCCCAGCTGAAACCAGAAAGGACACAGTGCTTCAGCTCCTCCAGGGTCTCTTTACCTTCTCTCTTTTGGGAGCAATGGCATCCAGCTCATCAATGAAGATGATGGCAGGAGCATTCTTCTCTGCTTCTTCAAAGGCTTTCCTCAGGTTGCTCTCAGACTCACCAGCCAGCTTGCTCATGATCTCAGGACCTAAAAAATAGCAACACTGTCAACTAGAAGAGAGGCAGCTAGCCCCCAAAACATGCAGTTGGATTGTTTTTAGTACAGCAACCACGTGGGACAACTACATTTCAAGCCAAAGCAAATACTATCAACCAAGTTCACTAAATCTGCAGCTGAAAGGCAAGACCAGCATGCAGAATTACTTTCTATTATTACTTTGGTGGTTTCGGTTAACTCTAAGAGAATGCAGCACTAGTCAGTGAGCTACCCTTAGCTGCCTCTTTCCTTACCCTATTTCACACTTGGTGAGCTTCTCTGTAATGTGCCACCACACACAGTTAATGCCAGTCCTAGCTTGCAAGGGAAGCAATCAAATTATATGGTGATGAATTATCAGGGTGGGGAAGAAAAAAGCTCTATGAAGCTCTACCTTTAGCTTACATCACACAGATACACATTTACCTTTGTATGATCCTATAAATGAATCTACAAAAATCAAACCAAACAAAAACACAACCCCCATCTGCTCTCACAGGTTAAATAAAAAATAATCTGTGTAAGCACACTGATCCCAAAAGGAAGGACAGTACTCCCCTGGCATCTCCTACAATTGCTGAACAGTGGTGCAGGCTTACAGATTTATCCTGGTTTTACAGATTTCTTCATCATGTTGATGGGAATGGTAATGAAGAGAAAGTATGTCCCTAAAGGACCAAAAAAAAAAAGAAACCTGAACCCCAGGAGCACTCAGGTTCCACACTGCAGAGCCACATGTGCAGGCAGGTGCTCTGAGAATTTCATTTCGGGTAACTCACCAGTTCATCCCAGCTCTGTCTCTGATACTGCTTGCAGCTCAGAGCTGGGACCAGCAGAGAATGCTTTGGTAACTCTGACAATGTTATTTTTATGATGCAATAGATGAATAAGAGTCTGAAGAAACGGCTGGTGTGTTAGCATTCACTGACAGCTTCCACACATTTGACAAGACTGACATATGGCTAAAAAAGTCCATCTACATCCACTATCTCAGGATACAAAGCAAGCCATTTCCTTACTGCTGGTCACTGCTGAGCTGTCTTATGGCGTCCTTTGCTACTGTTGTCACAGGTCTACATGATTGAAATCAGAGAATAAAAGCTGCAATCCTTCAGTAAAATAGGACAGAAGAGCAGTGTGGAAAATTCAGAATTTGGTCCTTACTAGGTATCAACCAGTCATCACCTTACCTGCTATAAGGGAATTATCCATAGGAGTTCCGTCACTTGTAGCAAAGTGCCAAGAACTCATTATAGCGTTTGAGGAAGTTCCTTCCAATTAACATTACATGAAACAAAACAGGTCTTATGCTTTACTTGAGGGAAAAGAGAAATCAACAGCAACTCCTTTTCTGAAAGGAACATGGTGGGAGCCTTGCCAGCTCTGCCCTCACCAACACAAATGGACAGACAGACTCCAAATCCCTACGTCACAGCACAATCTTCCAAATGCCCTGTTTCAACACAATTGAGCTTCAGGGAAGTGCCACTACATGTTTCCATACAAATGGCCTCCAAGTGTCCCCAGAGGCCCACTTGAAAGAGGTAAGGAAGGATGTCAGGGAGACAATATGGCTCCACAGGCCCTGCTGACACCATTCTGCGCCATAAGATGGATGAATGAGCACACAGCAGATCTGGGACCAAGGCAGCCACAAAACTCACCGTTGATCAGGAAGAAGAAAGCCCCCGTTTCATTGGCCACCGCTCGGGCAATCAGTGTTTTACCAGTGCCAGGAGGACCATACAGCAAGATCCCACGGGGAGGCTGAAGACAAAGGCAAGGGACTTAGGTGGCGAGTATCTGAATGCTTAAGTCGCTTCACAGTGAAACTTTACGCATTTGACAAAGCCACTCTAAAATTGTGATGCAAACTCATGCAGCACATCCCAACACTCCTATCAACACCCTTACTACTTCTCATGACATACAACAAAAGCCTTGCCAGTAACTGGCAGCACTGATTCCAAGCATCACTCCCTTCACAAGCTGCCAGCACTTCAGTCTGTGTCCAGAACATGTAAGCAAATACTCTCCTAATACCAGCATTAAAATTAAAAAGGAAAAGCCAATAAGAATTATTTATTCCCCTCTCCAGTGCCTCCTAAACCTCTGCCACTAAGAGACACCTCCTTGGATAAGCCCATCATCCACTTTGTGCACTGGGGGACATACCTTCACCCCTATGGCCTTGAAGAGAGCAGGGTGTCTGAGGGGCAGTTCCACCATCTCTTTGATCTGAGCCAGCTGCTTCCGGCAGCCACCGATGTCATCGTAGCCCACTTCATTCAGCGACTCCTCTTCATCCTACCAGGAAGGAAATACATACATTAAACACCCGAGTGAAAACAATAGTTCAACAACCCCTCCCAGTCTACAGAAATCAGGAGTTTTGCTCACAGACATTTCTTGCCTGTCTTGAGATTCTCACTTTCAAGTCTTGCTGGTGTCTTCTACAATTGTTTCTTAGCTCTTCCCAGACATACAAAGGGAATTGCCTGCACATACTCAGACTTCACTGAAGCTCACCTTCTGGAATGACAGCCTCTGCTGCCAGGTTCCCTACAGACTCTAGCACAAAACATGCTCTGCGACCCTTTGATGCAGCTAACAGAAGTAACAAGAGACAATGTCAGTGTAAAATATACTCCTTAAACAGCAAGTGCTATGTCAACTACTTGACATTAGCTGACTGTCCTAGGGTGGTGTGTATATATTCCATATCTTTGTGTTTTGGCTTGTGAATACCAGTCCTTAGCAACACCAAGGTCGTTTTCTCTCTCTGTCCAGAAGACAAGAAGAAAAAAAAATNCACAGTTCTGAGATGCAGCGTTGTCTTTTGGGACTGACTCCAACTAGCACAGAATGTTAAGATCCACACATATAGATAAGACCAACTGTAACCAACTCCTCCTTCACAACATCCATTCAATCAGCTGTCCAAACCTATACTGGCCTCAGTTATCTGTAACACTCGGCCATACTAAAATAATAAAACAACAGAATCTGGAATCTCAGAGGGGCTCAGTCCAAGCCCCACCTATCAAGTCACTCAAGGACTGGACCTATCAAGCACTGAAGGTCTCCAGTTTGGAGATTCCTCCTGTCTCTCAGCCCTGCTCCAGAGATGGGGGAAACATTTTTCCTAGTATCCATCAGTAATTTCCCTTGGTCTAGCTTATATCAGTGTCTCCAGTCCTGTGTCTGGATGCAGCTCTCAGAAGACGCTAGTCATCTATCCCTCCCCACCTGGCAGTTCCCAGTAAGCCTGCCCCTTTACCTTCCCTTATGCAAGCTGTATCATTCCACAATCCCAGTTCCCCCTCATTCATCCTGAGCTCCAGCTCATCGTTTTAGTAGCCTTGGCTGAACCTGTTCCTATCTGTCACCGCTGCGTCCTGAAGTGCCCAAACTGGACTCATGGGGTTCCCAGATGCAGCCTCCAGTGCCACAAAGGTGAAGGCAGCTAAACATAAACCAGCACTCACTCTATTTTCAGGTATTACAAAGGCACTTATTCTAAGACGTACAAATCCACCTTAGCTCATTTCCTATTCTTAAACAGTAGGGTGGCCAAGACCTGTCAGACAGGCCCCTCAGGCTGCCTCAGGGCTGCAACACTCAAGGCTAGACACTTTAAGGGACTGGGGTAGTCAGTCATTTAGGGATTTCAAATTTCTTGTAGAAAAAAGTACCAATTTCTTTCTTTTCATGTGGCATGAAATTCAGCAACACAGACATCTCCCTGCTATGGATCGAGGGAATGCTGGAATTAAAAGATGTATGTCAGTCCAGCACGAGGTATCTGGAAGCAGATGCAAAAGAGCTGCTCTCAAACCATGGCATCTTCTCAGCAAACCTACACCCTGGTGCTTTCAGCATATGAAGGAGGACATGGGAAGTACATTTCTCTGACTACCTTCAACAGCAGCTCAACTCCTCAAACTGAAGTTTCTAACCCTCACATTCAGTACACAAAATGGTGAAACAGGACCTGCAAACACTCCTGTCCCCAAGCACTGTCACAGGAACAGCCTTTGGACAGAGGAGATTCAGCAGGAAAACCACACGACGGAGTTCTGCTCACCTCTCGTTTGATGGGCTCCCCTTCACAATGGATCACCGTGTCCGGAGCCACTATGCAGTACGGGCTTGGATCTGTCTCCACCACTTTGAACTCCACTGCACGCATCCCTCCACGCACCAAGAAGATGTCACCTGTAAAATCCCACATGTCAGTGGCCTGCTGCAGCCCACATTTGCAACACGTTGACGCCTGTACCACTATCAGCCCCAGAGTTCAAGCAACTGGGTCACATGACCAAGATGCAACACTGCTGGCATTTGTAACACTGCTCTGCACATCAAACTCCGCATGTACTAGGATCACCCAAACACTGCTGAAGTTCTCAAATTTCATCCAGTAAAAACCAGTAAACAATGGAAAAGAATGCCCTGGCCAAACACAAAGGCAAGGAATCACATTTCTTTTCCATTCAGTTTCAATTTAACATTTCTGGAACAGGCAAAAAGGCCCAACTTAATAAATATGCATTTTGTATTTATTGTAACTAGCTGCTACTAGTTATAACTGTTTGTATCCAGAAGCAGAATAATACCTAACCCTACATTAGGACTTCTGACTAAATGGGGCTATAGACCCTGGGTAACTTCAGCCTGTCTCTGTAGTAAATTTGGACCTATTTCTTACAGCGGAAGTGCTGCAAGAACAAGACCAAAAGGACAGTTTGGTTTTCTACACACCCTCCCAGGTATTAATTCAATTATTTTATGAAGTGAATTTCATCAGAGTGCAAGCTGGTATACTTGTCTTGGTTTCAGCTGGGAGAGAAGTAATTTTTTTAGTAGCTGGTACAGTGCTGCATTTTGAATTTTCTGTGAGAATAACTTTGACAACGAACTGGTATTTCAGCTGCTGCTCAGGAGGGCTTACCCTGAATCAAGATTTCTCAGTGTTCTGTGCTCTGCCAGCACCAGAAAGTGGGAGGGAGCCTGGTCAAAAGAGCTGACATGAAGAAGCCAAAGGGATATTTCATGGCACAGAATGCCATGCCCAAGTGTATAAACTGGGGGAGTGGAGGGGGGGGGGGAATGGGCTGGGCATCACTCAGCAGATGGTGAGCTATTGTGTTGTGCAACACTCGTCTGTCTTGAGTTTCATCCCTCTCATTTTCCATTACAATTATTATAGTCTTCATTGCTATTACATTTTATTTTGTTTCAATTGTTAGACTGTTCTATCTCCACTCACAAGGTAGGGAATAAGTGGTTGCATTATATGTAGCTGCCCACTGGGATCAAAGGACGAAAGTCCTTTTTGGCACCCAACAGGAGCACACAGGGTTAAGACAATGACAGCTCTGAGCAGAGAGTGTTAAACCAAATTTCTTGTAAGCACTCGACTCGCTGCATTAGTAGAATAGCAGCTGGTGACAATGCAGTTTGGCACTTGTTTTCAGGGTATATTTTTGAACACCTTACAGTACACGCTCCCCATGGTGGCATTTATGGTCCCAGGGGCCTGGGCAAAGCTTATCACTGGGTTGTTCCTCATAGCAGCGGGTGATGATACAATGGAACGGCTGGTCCTGAAGGGAAGCTGGCACCTGCTCTGAGTACTGCTGCTCCCTGAGAACTTCGGGAGCCATCCAGTGGGAACTACTGATAACTGCACCTCTCCTGCGCGTTCCTCCCTCTCGATGTCTTCCTTCTCCTGCAGGCTGATTAAAGCAGTGTTTGAGACGTTGTAGGATTTTTAAAATTCTTTCAATATACCTGAAACCAACTGGGTTCTCATCACAGAATCATGGAACATGCTAAATTAGAAGGGGCCCACAGTGATCGAGTCCAACTCCTAGTCCTACACAGGACTATCCCCAAGGACATCACACTCCTGAGAGCATTGTCCGAACGCCTCTGGAATTCAGGCACAGTTGGTCCTGTGAACCAGCATGTTGCTAAATATGGTTCAGGTCTTGGTTAGGGTTAATAGTGTTTAAGAACATCACCCCAAGATATGTCTAGAGGATGGACAGTTATGAGTGACAGGAAAGTGCCTAAGACAGTGGTTGCTGCCAAAATTTTGGAATTTCACCCCTGAACAAATGTAGAATCCTGGAAAACTAATAAAATATCCGGAGAACAGTGTGCTGTCACGCTGACAGCTCAGAAGAGACATAGGTCACTGCAATGTGCTGGGACCTGGCCAAGGCCCACACCGTCCAACACTATTCTGCACCCTGGGGGGAGAAGAAGGTCTTTGGATCTCACAACAAAACATCAGGCTACTCCCATCCAGGGACATGGGGAACGTGGCATTGAGAGGGTGCATTACATTCCCTATCGTGCACCAGCCTCTGGAAAACCAAACGATGCAACGGACTGCTCATAACTACCCCAAGAGCAAAGGGTGCTGGGACCAGCAAACACTGGTGCAGTGAATCCCCACTGCATTGCGACTTCTCCATTACGACCCCGCCAATTTGTGGAGCAAATTTTTCACAATTATGATTCAGCCGTTTGCGAGTCGAGCCGCCCCACACATGTGCAATTGACTCTGCTCTGCCGATGGGCGGCGCCGCGGTGCCTGTGGGGCAGGAATCACCCCGCCCTGCGGGGAGGGGGCTCGCAATGGCGACACTGTGTGCCCGTCCCTGAACGGGGAAACTGCCTCACGAAAGTGAGGCAAGCTGTGTGCTGGGAGGGGGCTTCTGTTCCCCCGCCCTCTGGGGCCGTACGGTCAGCACTGTCCCTCTCTCACGGGATCGGTGGATGTTAAAGGGAAAAAAACTCCCATACCGACCTGACCCCTCCACTCCCCCACCCTGTGAGCTTCTCCAGGCTGCTGCGGTCGCTCCCACAGACCAAATTGTGATTGTGCCTGCGCTGGCAGCCCTGCACGTGGCGGCGAGCGCGCGGCAGTGGCTTGGGTGGTGGCGGCAAGCGCGCAGTTTACTGCAGCTCACAGTGGCATTTAGAGCCCTGCGACACCCTGACCCAGTCCCTGACCTGCTCCTGTGTGCTCCGCTGAGGCCCAGCGCAGCACCACCACAAGACATGCCATTCCTTGTTACTCAAAGCCCAGTCAAAGCCCGGGCAATGCTGGCTCTGCCGGGACTGGTGGACGTTAAAGGGAAAGAAACTTCAATACCAAAGCCCCTGCCCCGCCGTAAGTACATGGGGTGTGACAATGTTGCAAAGTTAAGGTTTTTCCAGGCTCCAAGAATGCTGACCAGAGTTCAGGGACACCCCTTCCCTGCCATGGTGGCAGGGCGAGCACGTGCGGGGTGGCACGGGGCCCCTGGGGCCGGGCCAGGGGGCTGGGGAGCAGCGACATGAGGTCTGGGCTGCGAGCACACATGGTCACAGCAGCTGCTCAGAAACGGTTCCCTTTGCTCCCCCCGGCTCCGAGCGGAGAAGAAGAAAATTGTCTGCACCACCCCAGAGTTCCGGGAGGTGGAGCAATGGGCGTGGCCTGCATGCATAATAACGACCTGCACTTCTGAGTTTAGCTTTCGCGATGCCTTTGGCATGTCCCGTTCCTTGCGATGGATGGGGTACAACTGTATACACATTTAGCAAAAATCACCTAGTGACTGGCCCTGACCAACTAAGACTTTTAGGTACTGTAAAAGAGGATAAAGTTCCTGTAGTTGACATAAAAACACGATGGAAAAAGAGTCTAGGTTACTCCTGCCTCAGGCAACGGCAAACCTACCCACGGGACTGCTCTTCTTCAAGGACCTAGGTGCACTTGTTGGGTGGTGTGGAAGAATGAGGAAGTCCGGTGTATGGCTCAAGATGATTTGATTTTGGGTGAGAGCAGGAAATTAATTAAACTGGATTATGTTAATTGCTATATAATACTGCATATTACCACTTTGATGGCAGCTCTATGCACATCACCACACTGGGCAGCAGCTGTACCTAAAGCTACCCCAGATTTGGGGACTTGAACCTGACTCCCCTCCAATTACCACATTAAGTGATGAGGAATTCTGACAAAACCAGGTAAGAGCAACGTACCCCCAACTAATTGATTTACAGTTGCTGGCAACTCCCCAAATCCATCAAATGGCAGCAACTTAGTTTAATGAGATTTTCTCCCAAGTTCCACCTGAGCCTTTTCTGATGATCTCCCATCTAGTACAGCTAAAAAATGCAGAAGAACTATCAAGCTGCTCTGCCAGCCAGCAGCAGCAACCACTCATTCTAAAGATTAGCGGAAATTTACATCAACACCAGCACGCTACAGATGTTAGTCTAATCTAATCTGCATGAGCTTCTAGAAATTCTCTGTCTTCAGTCTTAGGAGTAGCTTACACTTGCTGCCACAAGGACTTCCTGACATGCGCTATTACCTTTCCTGATGGGTCTGTAAGCTTCCAGGAAGTATGGCTTGAGATACACCTCAAACAGATTCCCCGTGATCCCTTCTACAGTGTCATCAATGGGCAGCACATGGATACGTTTGCCGTATTTCACATCTGGGCAAGGCTGGATGCTGCAACAGAAAAACACACCTGTTAGCCACATCATGCTGGACTTACACCTGGATTCGGAAAAGGCAGTGATGTCCCTTCCCAGGGAAGTTCATCCAAAGCCCTGGCGAGACCTCCCACCTGTCTAAGAACACTTCAATGCTGAAAAAGCAAAAGTCAAAAAACAAGGGCTTCTTCTCACAACACACACTTGCCTTTACTCCTCTCAGCCCCGTCCAAGACCACTGAGGAGTTTCATACTTCCCTCCTAGCCTTCTGCAGCCCCCCTCACTATCCCCAAGGCAATTCACAGATTACTAATGGAACCTAAACACCCGTGAGAGTCAAGAAATAAAGGCTACTTCAATAACAAGCTACTGCAGAACCAGCTGCAAAGGGAAAGAGAGTTGAGGAAAACTCTCTGTTCCTTCCTCTCTCTTGCTCACTACAGAAACCAGGGTTCTTGTTGCTGACAAACCTGCTTCTGAGCAAAGGCTCCCACAGTACCAGCCAGGGCTAAACACCTTTGCAGCCAGGCGTCTTGTCAGTCCCACTTTGTGGGGGCTGACAATTAGGTTAAAGACTAAAGGCCCCTTCCCCATTTTTAAATACATGCTACACTTAGCATTTTGCAGTGTAGAAGAACAGCCTACTGTAGCCACAGCTCAGAGTATCAAGCTGTGGCAGAAAGCTCAGACTGGCTTTGCCAGCTAAGAAAAGCCTGAGTGGAACTGCAGCTAAACACACAGCTTTTCATATGTGACTTTTATTAAGACTCCCAAAAGATTCTTCTACCATATGCTCTACAGAGGGGACACAGCAAAAGGGTAAAGACAGATTCTCCCAAAAGGAAAACAGTTGACAGGCCAAAAGCAGGACGTGATTAGCACATGAAACTCAATTTTGGTAGAAACCAGGACACAGTAATACTATAAACAGTTAAAGATTGGGGAAAAAACCCCACCTTCGAGGGCAAAGGTGTGAGAATTACCTGACCACCTAACAAATAAAGACAATTGCTAACACATTTGAGAAGCTGAGAACCACTACACAGTGCCAACAGAGGAGAGCACAAGCTGTCATGCCAGAAGAGACTCCAACAGTAACTTCACACCAAGTTAAAGGATTCACCTCTACTTAAAATCCACAAAGAGGTATAAAGCATCATTCTGTCCCCAACTACAGCAGCATTTAAAATTTGTGCATTTTTACTGGTACAGGGATGGGTAGCAGTACTTCTCTCATCTACAAAGTCTGAAGGAAGTATTTTTCCTTTAAAGATTATTCCAGCTATGACCTCAGAAAGTCTAGTGTCAGAAACCAGGCTATAATTTTCCCAGAACACAGAGGATAGTTCATATTAGGATGACACCCAGGAAGAGGAGCAGTTAGCCCTCCCACAATTACGCCTGCAAACTACCATTTCTATATTTAGAAAAAGGTCATGTGCTCCCCATCTCTCCCCTACTTTGCACAACAAAATATTTTAAGCTTTCCTGATTTTAAAATTATTTGTAGAAATGACGGTTTCATTTTTTTGCCACTCACTTCTAGCAGGTTCTAAGTTCTGCTTGCCACAGGGCAGCTCAGATACCACGAGATCAGCTACCCTGTTGCCAATGCCTTCCCCAGGTGTCCTCACCTGATCACATCACCCAGGCGCACCCGCAGGTTGTTGCGAACAACTCTGTTCATGCGAATCTTCTCATCTGAGCAGGTATCATCTGACAATACAATGCAGACTGCTTCTCTCCTCTTCTTCCCTTTTAACAGGACAGTGTCTCCTCTGAACAGCTGCAGTTCATCCATTTTTGCCTGTGAACAGCAACAGTGTTAGAATGAGCTTCTGACACAGCAGCATTTGATGGGGAGTTACTTGACTGGAAATTAACACTTTGGGAGGGGATACACTAAATCACAAGGAAAGAGGTTCGCTTTGCACTGGTGTAGAGCTAATCCTGAAACCAAAGTAAGGGCACAAGCAACCGAATCCCACAAACTGAGAATCAGACAAACACTTTATCCACAAGGAGCATTAGGAAACAAGACAACCCTCTCTCACTCGTAACAGCTGTAGCTTCTGACACAAATACTTGTGTTCATGTCGCAAAGTTACAATTCAAGTTACCAGACAGCAACAGCTTGCAAATTACCAGATTAAATGCTCTGCTCCTACAGATGACTCACCTGGGACAGTGACACAACACTGTTGTCTTCATTGATGGCTTCATCAACAATTAACCGATTGGGCCGGTTCTTCTGCTTCAGAATGGCAGTCGACAGGTCATCGGCCTTAGAGCTGGGACAGAAAACACAACTCATGAGCCTCAGTTACCAGCCCTGTCCAGCCACCCCCAGCTTTCATCCCCATTTTCTACAAGTTTCTTTGTTGTCTCGTCTTTTAGGAATCACCACTTGTTTGTAGGACAAAGGAGAACACTTTTGCCAGGGACCAGTCCCCGGAGTTCAAAGGACAACGTTTTCTGTCAGTAAACACAACTACAGGCCTTGAATGGAAAGAGCTACGAAGCTGCCTATGAAAAGAAGTGGCCAGTGAGATGTTGCTGACTGTAAGATGTTTCGCCTCAAAGAATTAGTCAGACTCATCTGAAATCACATGTAACTGCTGTCAACAAAACAAAAGTTCAAGTCTATTTGGTGTCAAATCCCAGATAAATAGGGGAATTAAAGGACAATGCTACAGCTCCCCTGACAGGAAGAGTTGTAAGAGTTCAGCTTGTCAAGGCTTATCAGTTAAACCTAGCAAGCCAGTAGAAATATTCAAGTCCTCATAAGAAATGGTTTTGATTTTCTTCTTTCAGGATATAAGCACCTTTCCAAAATACCTTCACAGGATTCACTGCTGCTCCAGCCTGTAACACCACAAAAAACACAAGATAATTCATTTGCCTTGATAAATGGAGCAAGAAAAGTATCAAGGAAGTGGAAGAAATGCAGATTATTGATTCTTTTTCCTTCAAAATCTAATACAGCAAATAATTCACGCTATGAAAGAACACGAATTTGAACCAACTGGTATCTGAGGAGCTCCTGTATGTTTTGTTTAAGCCAGACACAACAAGGGTGGATTGTTGCTTTCTGCCCCTGTGGGCGTCTGACTACTTTCTCCAAGTGTGACAGATGAGTCCAAGGTGAGAACAGAAAACTTTGCATACTTTGATTTGATTTTAAGAAAGAAAAAGTCCCCCCTTGCTTCAAGCAAGCAACAATCATAGTCAAGAGTCGGGAGGTTTGTGGAGGATGGTGACAGTCGCTTCAGCTCCACTTCAGTCGTTCAGGGACAGAACGACCAGGAGAAAGCAAACCTTGAATGCAAGTGACAACTGGGTGTCACTTGGCACATCTGCTGCATTTTTAAGAGTACATCAGAGAGGGGTGACATACCTACGGTGTGGGGTTACCCGGGTCCCCCCGCCCCTCAAGACAGAGCACTTTCCAAGACAGGCTATGTGAGGTTGGCTCCTCTCTCCAACACACAGAAGGGGAAATAACACTGAGCAAGCCTGTGAGGGCAGACAGCTTGTTTCCAAGAGGTTCTCAAGCTTCCTGTAAATCCAAGTAGAATAGGAAACATGCTGCGAATTACAGGCAATATTACTTTAAGTGAACAAAAGGGAAGAGCAGCAAAACATGTCTTTCCTGGACTGCCAGCACTGGGAAAGTTAGCTTTTTTCCCCCACTCCTATCTGGCTTTTTTCAAAGTGTGAATGCAATTCATATCCCTCCGCACAGGGGATGTTGATCCAAAGGCCTTTTGAATAAGAAACTGCTGCTAGACTTTGGCCAAGTGAGCTGTCACTGACACTGAGAGGCTGTACCTCGGGACACAGGGACTGACATACAGACACAAGATCAGAAATAAATGGTGAAGGAACTGGGTAGCAAGTGCAAGCTTTTCAACCAAAACATGTAGAAAATGGAAAGTTCAGGCACCTACTGACACAAAGCAGTGCTGAAGAATACAGAAGAGTCCACTTGGTTCTGCTGAATGCAAGAAGTTTTAGCATGGAAGAACTGATTCTATAGAGTTCCCTAAGAAGTGAGGGCTGGACCAACGTCAGAAGCATTTAGAGCAACCGAAAAGCTTTGGAGGCGTTAAAAATGGAATAAAACTCTCCAAGAAACAATATGGAGGCTTCTATATGCGCAAGGTCAGCTTCAGTGCTCTGACCTGGCAGCTCTGCAAAGGAAAAAATAAAGGCACTACAAAACCGTAAGTCAGCTACATTGGGGAGTGACGTTACTTCTCCTGCAGATACAGTAAGGACTCAAGCAGACAAGCATTAGCATTTTCTGGCAGCAATTCACGATATTGTATCGTTATCATCACCATTTGCCCTCCCTGCCTCTCTCTGTGGGCTCCTCCTGCCGTAGGGGAAATGACAGGGCGAAACAGATCTATCCCCCTCAGCCACACTCAGACAAACCCTGACACCTGCGGGAAGGAGAGCATGAACAGAAAATACCAAGGCATAGGCTGGGGCTCTCTCCTGCCAGTTTTCCTACTCCTACTGGCAAACTCAAGCAAAGAGTAGGGACAGGCTGCTAACCCAGGTAATTTTTAAAGCTCCTCAGCGAACTTCCTGTCAGAGCCTGGTGCAAACCCTCCGAATCATCTCCCTGACTCACCCCTTTTGCCAGCTCCCTCACACACTTTCCCCTCTCGTTCCTTCCTTTCCTTGACTCAACAAGGAGACAAAAGGAAATTCAAAGCCTGCCCCTAGACAGAGGCTGGAGGTGAGGACAGAATCACTAGCACAGCAAACGGCCAAGCTTGCACATAAAGTGCAAGACATCTAAAAAACTGAAGCAAATATGTACTGGCCCTAAAGCCCAGGCATAACGAGTTCCCTGTTCACACTTCTAGCCCCCTCTCTGTCTCCGTGAAGCAGTTCAACAGCCCCACTGAACAAAGGGAAGGAGCAGGGCGATTTTACACAACTTACAGAATCATGGAATATCCTGAGCTGGAAGGGACCTACAGGGATGATGGAATCCAGCCCCTACCTCTGCACACGACAGCCCCAGCAACCTCCCCACGTGCCTGAGAGCATTGTCCAAACAGTTCTTGAACTCTGTCAGCCTTGGTGCTGTGACCACTTCCCTTGGGAGCCTGTTCCAGTGCCTGAACATCCTCTGGGTGAAGAAACTTCTCCTAATAGCCAACCTAAACCTCCCCTGACACAGCTTCCTGGATTTACTCACATCACTCCAGGGTTTCTCTGTTAGAGCTCCCCTTGTTCAGCACATGATTACACCTAGAGACACCACGGGGGAAGCTAAAAAAAGAGCTAGAGCAGAAAGGAATCACTAATTAGTGACCCTTCTGAAAATGACAGCCGACCTCCAAAGCCTTACTTAAAACTACGGAAACAAGCCGTAAGTCTGTGCTAAAAATAAGCAAAAAGTCAGTGCCTCAGAATGATCCCAGCTGCAGTAACAAAAGTGAAACACTCATGCCCTTCGCATGCTGGGGTGATTCTATCACCACCCTTACAAAACCACTTCCCAGATAAAACCCGTGAGCAGTTCCTCACCACCCTGAACATCCAAACTGCAGACTGAAAAAAACCCTAACTCATAAAACATTCTTGTCCATGACTGAGGTGTCTGTGGCTGGAGACGCCAAGTTTTTCACACCGTTTCAAGACAGGTGGGCGCAGGAAAACAGGAATCCCTTCAGGAACCGCACTCCCTCAGCTTTTGGAATGCTACTCACCGTGCTAGGGCTCGGATCACCAAGATGGCTGCCAGGAGCAGCGACAAAAAATGGCATCTAAAAAGTAACTCTGTCCCAGCTGCGGAGTAACTTTTGCTGGTTCCTGCGCGGGTGGGAAGAACTCCGCTAAGGCGGCACTCCCGTTTTAAAGGCACTGCTCACCCACCCCTCCCTCTCAGCGGCACCACAGGGCCCTGGGAATGTCACTTCCAGCAGAGCCACGGAACGCCTGGCTGGAACTGACCCGGCAGGACCGAGCAGGTCTGGGTTCCGGGAGTCGCAAAAGAAAAGCAGAACATACGCAAAAAGCCACGAAAGGGACCAAAAGCGGCTCTGGCGAAGCAAAAAAAAAGTCGCTTGGAGTATCCCTGGTTCGGGGAAATTTATCTTTCGGTTCTTCTTTTGCTCCTCGCAAGGGGCACGTGGGCTGCGAACAGAGAGTGTTACACATTCCCGAGGAGAACGGAGAGCGATCCTGAGCCCGGAACTGCGCAAAGGCAAGAAGAGCGAGGCAGGACATCCGAGAAGGAAACAGGGCCGACAGGCTCGGCCATGCCCGGCACAACATGTCTGCCTCGGCCAACGCCAAGTCACTGGCCGGCCCCGGCCCGAGGGGCGGTGCGAGCCCGAGGANTGCGCGAGCCACACGGAAATTCCCACCGGGCACCGGCCTGGCCAATGGGAGACGGGAAAGGAGAAAAGGAGGAGGCGTGTCTTGCCCCAGCCACGCCCCTTCGCGTCCTCTGGCCAATCGCCGGGAGCCAAGCGCTGTTCCGGACAGCCAATCGCAGCGCGGCTTTTCCGCTGAGCGACGGCGCTCAGGCGGCCAATGGTAAAGAGCCAGCGGCGGGAACCCGCGGAGGAAAGTCCCGCCTCCGCAGCCGCCCGCGCCTCGCGATTGGGCAGAGCCCGACGGAAGGGCCAATCAGGAGGGGCGCGGTGCGCACGCGGAGCCGTTCCCGCCAGCCCGTGTTCGCTCCCGGGAATGGCTGTGCTGCGAGGGGTGCTACGGGTTGTCTTGTCCCAACCCCCTGCCTTGGGCAGGGACACTTTCCACTGGACCGGGCCGCTCCTCACCCGCCCAGGGAAGACTTTCCTCCTAATACCTCGTCTAAGTCTGCCCTCTGTCAGTTAAAAACACCCAGCCCCGATCCTAGCGCTCCATGTCGTTGTCAAATTCGTTCCCCAGCTGTTGCAGCCCCGTGTGGGCACGGAAAATCTCTCTGAAGGCTTTTCTCCCGGCTGAACAACCCCAACTCTCTCAGCCTTTCCTCATAGCAGAGGCGCTCCATCCCTTTGACCCAACAGGTCCATGTCCTTCCTGTGGTGGGGACCCCAGAGATGGATGGAGGGGCAAAATCCTGTCCCACTGCTATAGACACAGCCCAGGACATGCCAAGGTGTTTTTCTGAAGGAACTGCAGGACAAAGCCCACCCAAAGCCCCTCCATCTGTCCACAGGAGGCTGCAGCAGCTCCTGCTTCTCCGGCTGTCTGTGGTGTCCTCTCTCCCAACTCATCCTTTGCCTTGCATCTCCCACCCATCCCTTCCTCATGCAGGAGGCAAGGCTTGCCAAAGGCTCAGATTAGGTGGCCAAGGGACCCTTTCTCACCCAAAATCAGCTGCACCCAAACACTAGGCAGGGACAGTGTTCCCTCACCCCTGATCATTGTCAGAGGGGCCAGGCCTGGAGCCACAGAGTTGGCACAGGGACACACACACACACGGATCAGGACCCTGCTGCCATCCCTGGCTAGCACAGCATTGTGAAATTCAGACCTTGTCGCTGCATGCTTCAGCCAAAAACACTTCTCTGGGCTCCAAACCACAGTCACCGAGTAAAAAGCCACTTCCCAGTGTGGGAGGTACAGCGAGGACAGACCTCCAGCTCCTCTGGAGCCCAGAGCTGGCCCCACTGCGTACAGCAGCAGAGGAATGAGGACATCTCTGCCCTGGATCTCCCACACACCCAGGGCACAGTCTGTGGGCTCAGAGCAGCTCCAGACAGCACCAGGGCCATGACTGCAATGCTTCACTCTGCAGAAGTGGCACAGAAAAAAACATGAAACTAAATACAGGTGAGGCTTTTATTAGAAAAGAAGATTCGTTTCAGTCCTTTGGGAATCAATTTTTATCCCAGAGTAATTCTGAGTCTTGGAGGAGTCCTTAAAGGTCTCATGCCAGCCCGGAGCGGGGAGACGTCAGTGGGTGGGAATGGGGAGAAAGGCCAGGTTAGCCTCAGGTGTTCTATACTGCTGTCCCGAGGTAATCCTCTATGCTTCTGGCAAGATCTTCGCTGTGTGTGAACATGGTATGCTCCAGACATGAAATCAGGTACAAAGGAAGGGGCCTGACAGAGAAGGTAACATGGCAGCAGTCAGGACTTGCTCAGAGTTCTTTTTGCAGAGCCTCCTTCCCTACCCTCGGCCTCTGCCCTTCCCATTTGGCTCCACACAAGCTCTTCTGCTCCCCAGGGAATCCCTGGGGAGCCACAGTCATGGGGAGAAGCTCCTCAGACACCTTTGAGCTGTGGGTCCAGGTGAGGAGGAGCTGACCCATCCTGTCCCCACAGCCTGACACACCGTCTGTGCTGCTGCAGGTGAGATCCCCTCCCTCCCTCTACACACCTTTTCTGTCCTTCCTGCTCCCTATCCTCCCCAGGGGAGCTCTGGGAGAATTTCTGCCACTGAGCGGCCGCCTCCTGCTTTCGGTTCAGTTTCCACAACACCTGCACCAGGTAGGAGGCAGCAGCTGGGTCACCTGCAAGACAGGAAGAAGGGTCAGCCCTCAGCAGGAGGAGCAGGTCCTGAGCACTGCTGTGGGTTGCAGGGTGTTGCAAAAGCAAAAGCAGAAGCGAGACAACAGGGTTGATGAGAGGGTGTAATGGAGAGGAGATGGCCCCGGTTGTGTCGTAGGCTTTAATTAAGCCCAGGGCTGGCAGCCAAGGCAGATGGCATCAGCCCTGAAACACAGCCTGCCACACCTCTCTCTGGACACAGGCATGTCTGCAAGCCCCAAATGGAGGGAACCACAGTCAGGATGGGAACAGCAGGTTTTGGCAAAGCTCACACCTCTGCAGCGTGTTGACACAGCCAGAGCACTGACAGGGGAGATCACCCCTGGGAGCAGCACCAGCCATGCCTTGGCTGGCCCCAGACACGTGTGCTGCCCTCACGGGCCTCTGTACTGCCAGGCATGGACATGCTGCTTCCTCAGATGGAACACAACCACGGTTCCTCTGTTCTGGGAGAGCAGACCTGTCTGGGAGAAAGTTGGTGGTACCAGACTGGGGCTGGGGCAGGAAGAGAAATTTCCAAGCTACCTCAGGGCACATGTTATTCCCAGGGTTCTGGTATAGTCCTCTGACAACAATTTTGGTCTGTTTCTCCAGGGCAGTGAGCTGACTGGGCCCCACAGAAGCATCTCTAGTATGTAACATTGCTGGTGGATCTACTGTAGTCCTTGACACCCGAGTAAGTGTGGTCTATATGCTTAAAAACTTGTGGCTGAAGTTACCAAAGAATCCCAGGACACATCTGTGGCAATCCCCTTTTCCTCAGAACAGGAAGAGCCTCTTACCTGGTGAGATCTGCAAACTATGCTGGAAATCCAACAGGGCTTCTTTGTGCCTCCCCAGCTCCAGGAATTGCATACCTCGCGCAGTGAGAGAGAGCAACCTGATCTTCTGGAGCACCTCCATTTCTGGCAGGTGAACCTCTGTCACAGAAAGACACACACAGCATGCTTCAAACATTCCCTCCCTAGTCCCAGCGGGTTTAGCCAGGTTACCAGTCAGGATAGATCAGAGACTTCCTTGAGCTGCTCATCTTCCAGCTCCTCAAACAAATGCCAAAGCTCAGCCTCTCTGTCAGGCTGGAAGAGGTTGGGAGGTAGCAGAGGGGGAGAGCAAAGAATACCAATGGCTTGGAATGTGACATGGCTGTGGTGAACAGTGATCTTAGCAGTAGCCTGACCTCTCACTCCTCATCTGCACAACTGGCACAGATCTCTTCCCTGAAATCTGGATTGGAGAAACTTCCCAGTTCACGGCCCATTTAACTAAGGCACAGCCGAGGCCAAACCCCGCACCAACCAAACCAGCCAGTTTCTTCAGAGGATTCAGCATGGCAGAGAGCTCAGTACACTGGGACAGAGGTGACACTGGGCCCAGCCCCTTCCTCCTGTACCTACTGCTGCCAAGCACAGATCCTGACCCAGCCAGGCTGGGTCACAGAGCCACAGAGCCCTACCTGTTCGTTCAATGCCCTGAAGCTGGACACGGAGGAGATCACTGAGGCACCTTTTGGGAGGGAGGACAGAGGAGTTTTGGTGACACTTCTGGGCTGTTAGGAGTGTCAAGTTGTTGGGCCAGCCCTGGTGCTGTGCTGTGCCCTGTCCCCACCAGCCATTGCTGTCTGCTGGGGAGGCCCCTTCTCCCAGTGAGGCTTCCTCACCTGCTGAACTGCGTTATGGCCTCCTTGCTCTCACCCAGCTTGGCCCATGCCCAGCCCTGGTGCAGGTATGCAGCTGTTCTCCAGGCAAGGCAGCACAGTCCCTCCTTCTTCTGGGATGGGAGTCCTGCCCCTGGTGATGGGCACTCCAGCTGCTCCAGTCTCTCCTCCTCTCGCAGCATCCGTGGGATCAGGTCAGTCGTCCGGCTGATGACCTCCTCACACACAGTTATGGCATCCCGGTGCCTCCCAGCCTGCTCCAAGGCAGATGCTGCTTCCAGGAACACCTCTGGGATTCTTGGCAGAACTGAGCTTTGATCCAAGGGCACCTGGGGAGCAAAGACAAAGAACTGCAGAGTGCCCAGCCAAGCAAAACAACTCCATTTGGGAACCCAGACCTGCTGCCCAGCAAAGCTGAGGCCCACTCCCACAGACCCTGGAGACTGGCAGAGCAGGCAGAAGCTGTGAAGCACTCACAGCTCACCAGAGTTAAGGCAGCAAATCCCTATTCTGGAAGTGAATGACAACCAAAATCAGGCTGACAGCTCATTCCCCACAGGGAAGGGGAAGCTGTTTCTCCAAACAGCAGTGGTGACTGGTCTGTGGTGTGAATCCAAAAACAGACATGCCACATGTCAAGGTTGCCAGTCCCCGCCTCAGTTCCATCACATCTCAGGCTAGAAAAACCTGGAGTCTAGGGGTGATGCCTGAGTCCAGGACATGGGATGGGATCCAAACCTCATCTCCAAGCTGCAAAGGTAGCTCGCCAGGACACCTACCTGCTGCTGCAGCCCCTCCTGAAGCAGAGCCAGAAAATCCAGGTAATGTTCCACTGCGTCATCCACCCTGCAACAGGGACAGTGCATGTGGTGGAAGGAGCAAAGGGAGCCCCAGAAATGCCAGCAGCCAGGTGGAACCTGGATTGCCAGCCCACAGGCTCTCTATGCACCACACTCACTCTGGTCATCTCATCCGTGCTTTGATCAGACCTACAACAGCAGTACTGCACTGGACCATTGCCAGGAGCACAGGGAAAGCTGCAGAGCCCATACAGGCAGCATGCTGTGAGCAGACCAGAGGCACTGTTACCTCCCATCCTGGAGACACCGCTGCGCCAGCAGGTACTTCACTTCAGAGGGGTGGAGATGGCAAAGGAGAGAAGTGAGTATTGGAGTGTGGACAAGCAGCTCTGTTTGGATTAGGAAATCAGGACTGGAGAAGGCAGCTGCTGGAGGGTTTTTCTCCAGAGCCTGTGAAACAGGAACAGAAAATATGATCAACACCACACTGGTCAAGCCCTGGGCAGCTGCAATCACTCATCACTTCTGGCATCTGGAGATGCATTCAGACAAGCAGAAGTGCTGCATTTCACAAGCACAGCTACATTGTTCTCACAGCTGCTTTCAGAGAGAGACAGCAGGATCCTACATGGACAGGAAGACTTCTGACCTCCACACGGCACCAGATTTTCAAGATCACCCAGATCATCTCAGGTTTTTAGTTCAAGGTGCTCTGAGCTGCCTGGAACACCATCTCCCATTGCAGGCACAGACCTAGTTAGACCAGATCTCAGGCCATCCTAAGGAGAGAGATCCCTCTCCACAGCTGCTTGTACTTTATAGATTTCAAATACAGTGAGCCCCGCGTATTCACGGTCCGCTATTTGCGAGCTTCCGTATTTGCGGGTGACTTTTCCACGACATGTGTGACATCGGAGCATGTCCAGAACGTACTGGAGCCCCAGTTGGTCTCACCGCTCGCGNCGACTGTAGCTAAAGAGCTAACTCAGTGTCTTCTGTGACCTGCTGTCACAGGCAGGTTGACATAGCTAATGCACACCTCCTGAGAGCCACAGTTTACCTGTAAATGCCCCTTAACTATTACATACTTTATTAAGAGATTGATACATTTGGACCCGGGACTATCACCTCTTCTCCCAAGCCATGAAGAACATGAAGTGGTACACGAATACTTGCCACACCCAACCACCAGCTGCTGAGCAGGAATTTCGGATTTCACTGGGCTCCTTCCTGCAGACTGGCTGAAGGAGCACCATGCCTGGATTGCTGTAGCCTACTCTGGGGACCCCTTCAGGGTGAAATAACCCTCCAGAAGGCAGAAGCCTGCTTGAAGTTCTGTGCAGGCTCTGCTGGGCAAAAATCAACACAGAACTACAGAAATAGGACAAACCTCAAAGAGCAGAGCCAGGACCTGCAGCTCCACATCCATTTCTCCCAGTTCGTGGTACACTGCTGCCACGTGGGACAGGGCAGGAAGGCACTGGAAGTCCACGTGGAGGGCGCGTTTCAAGTGCTGAAGGGCTGTCTGAGGCTTGCCCTAGTTGGATGGGAAGAGATGCACGTTGCAAGCACATCTTTACTCTTCAGTAAAGATGTAAGTTAAAGTTCCTTGCTCTGCTCCCCCAGAGAACCCCACCAAGCAAGGGTAGTGCTTTAGCCAAAGGCAGCTCTACTAAGACTGATTTTCGAGCTTCTCTCTCTGCAGCATTTTGTTCTCAGCCAAAATCCATGCCTGGATTTGGCAGCCTGTCCAAGGAGACTGAAGCCACAAGGGCAACTTCTGCTCAAGACCTTCTTCCCTGTAGTGGCCTCGGACCACACAGAGGCAGTGTGGACATCAGCCTGGGACTCCCCATCCCGCCCTGAGCTGTCTGTCCCCTCTCCTCTGTCATTACCATTCGCTGAGCGCAGCAGCCGAGGCAGGTGTAGATCTGGGCAAGGACTTTCTTGGAACAGAATCCTCCTGCAGCTTCCTGAAGGAGGGAGAGGGCGGTGGGGAAGTTCCCAGCCTCCAGCTCCTGCAGCCCTAGGACAGACCCAATCTCTCAGCTCTGTGGCTCACCTTCCTACCCTCCCTGGTTCCCAAACAAGCACGGTGACCTTTTCTTCCCAGAGCCACAGGGACCTGCCTGATCCCTTCCAAACCCAGCAATGCACAGCAGGATGGTGCAAAGATGGCATCTTTGTTTTGATGGCATTGCAAGAGAACAAGCCACTCGATGGAAATGTCCACCAGAAATAATAGCAGTTTCCAAGCCCAGAAACCAAAATGCCTGCCCGGGCCCAGAACAAGGACAGAGGCAGGTGCTGGGCATATTCACCTCCACATTCATCCACAGTGACAGCGATGCAGATGGGGAAGCATGCACAAAATCTCAGAATCTTTCCAGCACATCTGAGCCATTTCCCAGTAGGATGCTTTGGAATATTAATTCACTAATATTTACCACGATTGGTTATTTGCTTTTCTATCAGTCCTCTTTTCAAGCTTCCCTCTGAGGCTGTTCTCACATACCTGCATCACACTCACATCTGCCACCTCCCTGCTGGAAGTGCTGGTGCCACTCTAGAGCATTTTGGCTCTAGGTCTGTGAGTTGGAGCTCCTGCCCTGCATCCTGGCAGGAAGGTCCTGCGTGAGCCAGAGCACAGTGAGGCAGCACTCGCTGCTCCCAGAGCTGCTGGGGTTGTCAAAACAGTGAAGGAGAGAAAAGAAGTGGGACACAAGGCAACAGCCAGAGGAGACCCATAGCCTGCTGTAACACCAGGTTACGAAGGCTCACAACAACTCTGTGTGGCTCTCGCAGCACCATAATCCAGCAGGAACGATGTGCTTGCAACAAGGCAGGTGCCAGAAGACAGACAGAAGAAAGGAAAATTCTCCTAAGTCCCCTGCCAACTCCTGGTTTAAGATCACTGCAGGGTCCAGACACCGAGGTAAAGTCACATACAGGCAGAGGAGCCCTGTGACAGTGCGGAGAAAGAATCAACTGTGGAAAGAGCAAGGAACCTCCTTGAATATGAAATGCAGAAGTTGAGACCTGGGGGCTCAGCCCAGGCCCTGCTCCAAAGGAACAGCCAAGAAAACCCCAAGGGCCAGTTTGCCTGGGAAGAGAAATCAGGATGAGGGCAGGTAAAGTGGATCCTGGGACTGGAGCAGTGGGAGGCAGTGCTGCCACAAGTACCTGCCCCCAACAAACCTTGCAGAAAGGCTGCTGCAGTGCAGAGTATCTCTTTCAAATCCTCGGCGCTCTGTACGAGGGGCAGGGAGGGCCCCTCAGCAGGGACTCGCCATGCCTTGAGTAGGGAGAGGAGTTTGTTCTGCCCCTCGCTGCAGGGAGCTCTTCCCGTGTCCTGTGAGTGCACAGAGGAGACAGAGCAGGGAATGCTGAAGGGAAGCAGGAAAAAATTATACAAGAGCACAGAGAAACAGACGTCCCACCAAGCCCTTTGACAGTGCTCCCTGCACTGGAGACCAGTGTCCTACCACACACTCACTTCAGCTACAACCGCCCTGCTGGACTGATTCCTGCCTGGCCTGGGGCAGCAGCTCCCCACCTCAGAGTGGGGTGCACCTCCACAGGCTCCTGGCAAGGCAGATCCAAGTGCTGATGGAGTGCATTCGAAAAGGTGTGTCCCCTCAGAAGCCTCTCAATCAGCAGGGAAAGTTCCTCTGCATACACTTGCTCACAGTTTGTTCCCCACAGAGGCTGCAAGTACATCTGCAGCCCCCTTCCAAACCTGCCCAAATCTCCTGCCTCACACACAGAGGTCCAGGGCCCCAACAGGCAGAATATTCTGGGATTCATTAACTTACTCAGGAACATTAGGCTGTGCTGGAACGCCAGGGAGAGTATTACTCATGCTGACCGGGCAACACTGATGGGTTCAGGTGTCCAAATGTCACAACAACATTTTGCAGAGTGGGTTTTATGACAAACATAATGTTTATGTCAGCTCTGCCAGCACATGTCCGTGTCCAATTACCTCAGCAGTGCTCAGGAGCTGGAAGAGGCCAGCAATGCTTCCCAGGCGTCCAGCTGCCAACCACCAGGCAGCTTGCAGGGCCCCCAGTTGGTGCAAAGGTGCCTGCAGCTCCTCCACTGTTACCTCCTGCAGCACCTTTTGCCACAGCTCCTCTGTGCCAAGATCCTGTCCACAGGCCCCACAGGCCTCCAGAACTGAAAAAAAAAAAAACCAAGGAAAAAGACCTGCAGCCATGAGATAAGTTGGTGCTCTGTAACACACACGCTCCCAAGTGGGAGAGAAAGCCTCAAGCAAGCACAGGCTCCTCATGCAAGCCTCAAGCAAGCACATAGCGAGGGAAGAAATGGGGTTACAGGGTTGCCTAGACTCAGCAGCATGGAAACCGAGCTCTCAGAGGGTGGAGCTGACAGCAGCACATTCAGGGGACAACACACAATTCAGAATTACACCTCCACCCTGAGGTCACTTGCCCTTGAGTGTTTCCACACTGCAGATCCACCTCTGACCTTCACCATATTCAAGTCAGTTTTCTTTTAAGCTGGCACACCATAATAAAAGATTTAATTTTCTGCTGAATTGTCATTAAAGGTTTGCTAGAGACTTGACACCTTACACATACCTTGAAAACTCTTGTTTCTTAAAACCTCTGGCCCATCCCTGCGGGCAGCAGCATGCACATCGTCCCCAACCACAACCCACCCTACCTCCAGCCCTTCCCCGTGGAGCCGGGTGTGCCTGGCCAGTTCCCTCCTTCTCCAGCCCTTCCAGGCGGGGCCAGGAGTGTTCTACTCATAGTTCCGCCCATCTCCAGCACTTCCCAGCGGAGCCCGGCTTACCTGCTCACAATTCCCTCGTCCGGTCTTCCACAACAGAGCCAGGCGTGTGTGCTCACAGTTCGCCCACCTCCTGCCAGCCCCTGCACACCTCCAGAGCACAGAGAACGCTGTCCTCACCCCGAGGAGTCACCATACTGAAACACTTCCTTACCCCTGAGGAGTCCCTGGCGTATTCCATCTGCTTCTCCTTCGATGGCAGAGTTGGATGCTCCCACAGTGAAGAGCAGGGAGTTGTAGAGGACAGTGAGTTCCACAGGCAGGGTGGGGAGGGCAGCTGGCAGCCCTGTGGGCACAGCCAACCCAACAAGAAATTCAGCTGTCTAGGAAACAACAACCATCCGTGCTGAAGTGGCAACACCTGGCTTGCTAACAACAGATATGGCCCAACAAGAATTTTTTTTTTGTGATTTTGGTGTGATTTAGCCACTTGTGAACTGCAGTGCCCACAGAGACACAACACTGCTTTAGATATCCATTCCCCAGGTGCTGCAGGCCTCCAGGCCTTAGACCTTTCTGCTCTCCCTGAAAAGCATCAATAGCTCTCCTCACAGAACAGGTAAGGCTGGAAGAGACCACAGTGACCCACCTCACCCAAGCTCCCCGCTCAAGCAGGGCCACCCTAGAGCACAGGGCACAGGATTGCATCCAGATGCTTCCTGAATATCTCACTCTCTCCAGTGAGGGAGATTGCACATCTTCTGTGAACAATTTGTTCCAGTGCTCAGTCATTCACACAGTAAAGAAATTCTTCCTCGTGTTCAGGTGGAACTTTTTGTGCATCAGTTCCTGCCTGTTCCCTCTTGTTCTGTTGCTGGGCAATTCCAAGCAGAGCCTGATACATCCGCTTGGCACCTTCCCTTCAGATACTGACAGACATTGCTGAATTCCCCTCTCAGTTGTCTCCGCTCCAGGACAACCAGACCCAGCTCCCTCACCCTTTCCTGGGTGAGAGTAAGAGAGACTCTCCAGTCACCTAATCATCCTTGTTGCCCTCTGCTGGAATCTCCCCAGGAGCTCTGTGTCTCTCCAGCACGGAGGAGCTCAGAACTGGAAATCGTGCTGCCTCGCTTCAGGCTTCCTCTGCACCACAGCTGTGGCAGGGAGAACCTTCCCTGACTTCCCAGGGCAAAGGGTGCCCCACCTGTTTTCCAGAAACCCCAACCCAGCTCTGTCCAGCAAGACCAGGCGGAGTTTGGGACTGGCCATGAACCCCTTTGCAGGCTCAGTTCAGCGAGGAACGTTCCACGGGTTTGTTTCCAGTACTGCGATGTTAGTGCTGCATCCTGAGGAGCAAAGGACACTGAACTGAAACACAAGAAGCTCCAATTCAACATAAGGAAGGCCTTTACATTGAGGGTGGCAGAGCACTGGAACAGGCTGTCAGGGGGGTCATGGTCTCCCTCTCTGGAGACATTCCAAACCCCCCTGGATGCGTTCCTGTGCCACCTGCTCCAGGTGACCCTGCCTCGGCAAAGGGTTGGACTGGATGATCTCCAGAGCTCCCTTCCAACCCTNCGCTCCCGCTCCCGCTCCGGGGCCGCCCCGCGCTGCCGCTTCGTGGCCGCCGCCATGGCCCGTTTTCCCGCCTTTCCCNTGACAATCCTGCGATTAACCGTTCTGCAGCCCAGTTCAGCTGTCTCACACGCACCACCTCCAGAAGTCTGTTTCCAGCACCGGGACNACCTCCGCGCAGGGCGAAGCCGCCGGCCGCAAGAAATTCCGCGGAGCCGGAATGTCCCGAGCTGGAGGCGACCCACGAGGATCGCGGAGTCCAACTCTCACCCCCGCGCAGGGTACCCAGACAATCCCGCCACGTGTCTGAGAGCGTTTTCCAAACCCTTCCGGAACTCGCTTTTGGTGTCGTGACCGCCTCCTCGGAGAGCCTGTCCCAGTGTCGGCTTCCCACGGCTCCAGTCCCGCCCCCGCACTCGCCGCCGTGAGGAAGATGTACGCTGCGATGGAGGGGCGTGGGAAGGAGAGCCGGGATGGGTCCAGGGCAGTCCCGCACCACGGAGAGGGATGGAAGAAGGAGACGACACCCTCCTGCCTTGGCTCTCACGGTTTTATTCGCAGACATCAGTTTCAGAGCCGCCCGGAGCCCCGTGCCACGCTCGGACAGCGAATCTCCACGCACACCTCGCCAACTCCCCGAGGAATTAATTGATTAAGTAATATAATAAGGGAGCGGCCCCTCCCCAGCTGCCTCCCGGGGTCGGTGGTGCCGTGCCCGGCGCTGCTGGAAGCGGGACACCAACACGGCGGCTGCCGGGCGAACGAGCACTGCCAGCTTGCCTGTTTTGGAGGGGGTTTTTGGAAGAAAAAAGGCTCTGCTTCCTAGCAGAGTCTCAAGCATCGCTTCCACCTTCCAGGTGTAGCTGCTGGATGTGAATGAAAGCGTAGACAGCCAGATGTGCGGATACCCAGGAAACCGTAGCACCACGCTGCATGCAGAGCTCCCAGGTTGCTTTTCACAACTGGGTCCATCCCCTTTGTTTTTGTTTTTGTTTTTTTTCCCAAATGAGGGACTGAGGCACACAGAGGTTAATAAATAATAGAGCAACAATCTTGCTCCAAGCTCGGTGGTGCGTTGAGCCAGGGTTTGGGGGAGAGAGCAGCACTCCTCAGCCCTGCTCCGCACACACCGGCACTGCTGCTTCCCGAGGGAAAGGGGGAACATGCACACTGTGACTTGGCATCAAAAAGCAGCCTGACGTCTTGAGGGAAGAACAGAGTTGGGACAGAGGAACAGATGTGGGAACAGAGCTGCAGTGAGCCCCAGCCTTCCCAAAGCAGTGCCATCCCCTGGGATCCACGTCAGTCCCGCGGATCAGAGCAGTGGGATGCTCCCAACATCCACAGCCCTTCACAGTGGCGGCGGTTTTCAGTCACCATTTTCCAGGCAGCACGAAAGAGGCGCAATTCACTCCCTGCCTTGTGCCAGGAGCATGGCAAACAAGCCCACTACAGGCCTGAGCTCTCCTCTGCCAAGGAACACACGCACAATGCTTGCACAGCCCAAAGCGCAGGAGGATTGTGTAGTGCAGGATGAAACTGCTCTGCTGAGTACTCTGTCCCCTGCCATGCTCAGCCAAGGGACACAGGGACCAAACTAACTCCTTGGAATAATAACTCACCCAGGAGAGATGAGCAGGCTCCTATAAAACCCTCTTTGGAGCTTACGACCCAGCACACCAGGTTTCCCAAAGAGCCTTGGTTTGAACCAGCAGGCACTTTCCTCTTGGGATTTTAAATGAGAAGACAAGCCCTGTCAGCTTTAGCATCAGCAGCATGTTCTGCTTGCCAGGCCGCCAAGCCCTGGCCCAGTATTAACTCTATAATCCCCAGCAGGCTCAGGAGAATGGCAGACAAACAGCTGGGGAAGGCTGACAAAGACTGAAGTAGTCAATGAAAGGAAGCAAGAACATCTCCAGCCCTTGGAAAACTTATCTTCATGAATCTGAAATCTTTGGTGTAGCAGCCAGTCTGCCGTGGCCAAGCAGCCAGCACTCCGTGGCATCTCTGCAGTGACCAGAAGGTACTTACATTTCTGTTACTGCAAGTTTTGTTTAGTCTCTGGTGAGACAAGTGTGTGTGCTTTTGTGACACTACAGCTTTGCTGCTCCCTCTGCTCTCCCTGGTCTCCCAGGAACCTGAGCCCATGGCCACAGCAGAGGGATGATATGGAGAGGTGAGGAGAGGATGCCCGAGGTCTGTGTGAGTGTTCCAACTATGAACCATGGACATGGGAATGCTCAGCTGCTTTGGAGTGACCATTATTAGAGGAATTAGTACAAGAGATGGAAGCCCAGGGACCTGGGTGGCAGCTGCAGGGACGTCAGGGGCCAGTTCTACATCAGAGGTGACCACAAGGATTTCTCCCAGCACAAATACTCAGGGCAGCAAGCTCCTAACCAGGTTAAGAGGTTACAACAAGAGGTGGTAGGAGGTCACCTGTTTGGGCTCCAGCCTTGTGGTTTAGCAGTATGTGTTATCCAGACTGACCTCACATTAAATGAAAATTCACTGGGTAGCTGCTACCTCCACCCCCTCCCTCCTCTCCCTATCAATGCACCCCTTGCCCCTCAGCACAGAGAACCATACAGCCACCAAGGAGTCACAGTTTACAGCACATAACCTGCTTTTAAGGGTGGAACTGCTTAAGCCCATCTAACTGTGGGCTGATGTGTTTCTGCAGCTTCCAGCTTCCCCCACCAGCCTTGCCTGCTCCTAATACTGGTGTCGTCCATCCAGGCAGCGAGGAAGCCCAGGGTGTGATGCCAGCTACAATCCCATCCCTGGTTGTATCAGATGGAATTGAGCAGGACAGGCCCACAGAGCAGGGCACATGAGAGGCTGACACAGGAGAGCACAGCCAACACACCCAGGAGCAGGCCAGGCAATGCAAACCCAAAATTAGAGTAGATCAAGCCTCCCTGGACTTGCACCCTAACACCTAAGCAGGCATTTTGAAGGAGTAAAATACAAAACTCAACCAGCACTCAAGAGCTCTTTTCCACAGCAACTGGGCGTTTGGGAAACTTGGCAAGAACTGAAATGAGGAGAAAGTTGGCAAGACATTTTTGGGACTCTCCAGGGCAGAGGAGAGGAGAGGAAGAGCCTGGAGTGATCCTAACAGTCTGCAGTGAGGAACTCAAGCAGGGGCAGTCATGGTGCACGAGTTAAAAATTGTAATGGGACCAGACAAACATCAATGCAGAAATCGCAGGCAAGCAGTCCTCAGCTCTTTCCAGCGGGGAAAGAGACGCAAGGTTTCACAGCACCAAGTAATGCCACACAGTGGTTCCGGGAAGTAAGGAATCCCAGCTCCAGGTGAACTGCAGGAACACCTTCGCTGGGATGTGGCCGGGCACCATGGTCACTGTCCTCTACCTGTGCCCATAAAGAAACACCAAGTCTCCTGACTGCAAGCAGCCAAGGGCAGTTTGGGGTAGCTCACTTGTGGCATCAAATCCCACACAGAACTCCAAGGCCAAGAGGGAGAAAAGCACCATATACAAGATCATGGATGCAACTGGCTGCAGTGCCTGGGGTCCACAACACCCAGCACATACACAGACACCAGTGAGTTAAACCACTTCCCACAGGAATTAGTGCCTGCTCAAGGCTTTCAAGCAGCTGTTCCCAGGCACTGGAGCTCACATCAAGGCCACTCCTGCAGTTGAGACAGCTACTCCAGATCTCCCGTTTCCTCTTGGTCAGGCCCAATATGGGGGTGAGTCTGTGTACACAGGATCACAGAATCAACTACGTTGGAAAAGACCTTTGGAATCATCAAGTCCAGCCTATCACCTAACACCACCTCACCAACTAAACCATGGAACTGAGTACCACATCCAGTCTTGTTCTAAACGCTTCCAGGCATGGTGACTCCAACACCTCCCTGGGCAGTCCAGTCCAATGGCCAATCACTCTTTCTGTGAAGAATTTTTTCCCAACGTCTATCCTAAACTCCTCCTGGCACAACAAGACTATGTCCTCTTGTTACAGTATCACAGTATAGATAAGGCTGGAAAGGACCTCGAAGATCATCTAGTCCAACCTATAATCCAACTAACCTATCCTCTACATCTAGATCATATCACTCAGCACCTCGTCCAGCCTCCCCTTGAACACATCCAGGGTTGGTGACTCAACCACCTCTGTGGGCAACCCATTCCACATCCGAATCACTCTTTCAGTAAAAAATCTTTTCCTAATATCTAGCCTAAACTTTCCCTGTTTGTTGTCACTGTATCCCCTTGCATCCTAACCATTCACATTGAAGAGCCAGCATCCAGCAACATACACTCAGGAAGATACCGGGAACCTTAGCTGCTACTACACAGCCACAGGGACACTGGCAGGCTGAGAACAAGTGGGGAGTTTCTTGGTCACAGAAACAGTTGTCCCTACTACTACTGCCCCAAGCTAAGCCTGCTTCAGACTGTAAAGGCAGCCCAGAGTGCTCCCCACTGCCCTTCAAAGGAGGAGGACCAGGAGAAAGGAGGTGATTGTATGGTAGGAGAGGCCTTGCTACAGAACAACTGACTACACAGGAGCAGCTGCCACTGAGGCCTCCGGGAACCATCTGGAGGTGTGTAACAATGTACACTTTGATTTCAGTGTGAAAACTGAGCATGTGAAAACAAGTGGCAGCTGAGGGACATTTCCTCTCCTTCCAATCCCCTATTCCTTCCTCAGTAGGCCCCATCCCATGAGTCACTGTGTTTGCACAGGCAAGCTGACACCTTTTTGGCCACTGAAACCTATGAGCTGCACAGTGGAGACAGTCATCAGGAGAGCAGCAGCAAGATCCCCACTGGTATTTCTCCAGAGGAGTACTTCAGGACTCTTGCTTCTTGGGCTCCTGCAGCAGAGCCCTGCTGCTGCCAGCAAAGGCCCAGCAAGAGCTCTGACCTCCTCTGCTGAGAAACACCACTCCCATGGGCAAGGAACAGTTGGCTCCGGTCCTTTTGTGCAGCGCAGAGGCAGGGAGCTGGGGACAATCCCTGACTGCTGTCGGCAGGCACTCATTGCTGGCGGCTCGTGCACCCCTCCCATCCTGAGAGAGGCAAGGAGACAACCACAGCCAGAGCCGACGAGCAGGTCAGGTTCCCCACGTCTCCAACGCTACCTAAGCCGGAGCTGGCTGAACCAGGTGCTGACAGCGCAGTCCACGCGCATCACTAGGGAGATCCCCAGCAAGAGGCAGATGCTGCTCACCATGAAGCCCAGTGACTCAAAGAGGAACCTGCAGGCACAGGAGACACAGTTAAGGATAACACAGCTCGTATGCCTACAAAAACAGGCTGCTACCCTCACTCCCAGCAGAGTGATTTTGCTGATAATGAGGCTGGTAGCGCTGCACATCCTAAACCACGAATTATATTCAGTTCCCAGCAGCTGTTGCCTGCAATCTGTAAACAAAGCATGCCTCTGATTTAGAGGCCACTCAGGACCTGACTCAGGTGGGATTTTGAATCTCCCAGAGGCTGAGGCCACTTCCCACACCTAGTACTCCAAAGGTCTGCTAGTTCAGCATTTGTGGATTCACCACTTCTGGCCTGATGTTCCTAACTTTGGCTCTTTGACCTGAATATTCTTAGCTTCCAGGTGGGCTCTGTGTGCTCCTGGAAATTAAGATGAGGAAAAATTTCCAGGCTCTAGCTCAAGTCCAGCTTCTGCACTTCAAGTAGGAATTACTTAAGGACACTCCTACAACCTCTACTAGGTAAGAAGTTGGAACATCAATTTAGGCACTCAAGTCAAGATGTCAGGGATATGAGCCTTAACCCATCATCAGAATAACTCCTGTGACTTACTTGGGGGCAAAGACCTTCCAGACCATGAGGTGCCTCCTGAGGATCATAGCAGCACACACACAGGCCAGAAGCTGTGAGGAAGATCACAAAAAAACAAGTTACAAGTGATTCTGGAAAGACCTCCTGGGCCTGATGAGGTACACATCTGAAGGCCTGTCCATGCCTGAGAGGCTGGTGCAGTGCAGTGCACACCAGGAATGAGCATCCCAAACAAGACAGCCTTCCATCATGTCCTCAAGTCAGGAAACAGAATCAGCCTGGGGTACACACAGGCCCTCACTGTGGCTAACTACTGTTTCACTGAGAGTGCTCCTGCTCTCCTGCTGCAGGGCTGGCACCCTCCCTTGCACTGATCTGACCACACAGGAAAATGACCTGAAGGGATAAACCTCAGAAACATATTTGCTTTTTTCACAGGTTAAATTTTCTAGTTTTTAGCTCCCTGTATCACCACAGCACACATGAAAAACAGAGCTGATGTGAGATAGGGATGGTCAGGAAGAGGGGGAACAGGATTACAGCCCTGCAGTTCCTGAACAGACGTTCCTACTCTGGGCCGATGGGTATGAAAAGCAGCCTAATCCATTCCACAGCTTCCATGCTGGATCCCTTCCCAAAGCACAGAGCAAATGGCACAACTGAAAAAGGGACCTGCTCTTTCACGGTAACCAGATGTATCACCCCTGGGCCTGTCTGTGTTCTAGCTGACCCCTTTTTCTAAGCAGAGCGACCCACAGTTCTCACAGCACACCAATTTCCTTCTAAGACAGCCTTTCCCACAGCCCCTCTGTCTCTGTCTATACCTGTGTCCCAAGGACAAAGAGGTACTTCAGCCCCAGCTGCAACAGAGCAGTGGAGAACTTCTCTGGAGACTTCCGCAGCCTCATCTCCATCATGTTCTCCTCCACTTCCTGCATCTCCTCCCGCGACTCCTTCTTGGACTTCTTCCTCTGCGAGTTGGGTGTCTCACACAAAAAGGGCCACAGCAGGAGCAGCGGGGAGCCAACTACCTCAAGGACAAAGGCACATGAAGTTACTGGCGCCTGGGAGGTGAGGAGCAGTCCAGGCTCTGCCATCATGCCCTGGACGTGCAGGAAGCACATACCCCAGCTCCAGGCCAGGCAGCAGGCCACAGGCAGCAACAGGGCCCCAGAAGGGGACAATGAGTATGCTGCTATTCAGATGGTGCTGGAGCCTTCATCGCTTCGTGCTCAGACCCCCAGGCAAGGCACAGCAGTGAGCAGTGTCTGCTCAGGCCCCACAGCCCACAGAGAACCTGATTTACCTGCAAAGAGAATCTGGGAGGCAAAGGTATTGGCGCCCACCAGGACAGCAGGCAGGAGGTTCGTGCTGTGGTCGAGGTGGAAGCCAACAAAGGCTGCATTCCAGTGGATGGCTGGGAAGACAGGCTGGTGGCCCGTGGAATAGAAGAACTGGGAAGCAGCAAGAAGCCAGGAGATGACTGCATACCAGGGCACTGAAAAAGACTCTGAGAGATAAAAAGGAAAAAAGAGGCAGGGATGGGGATATTAGCATTAAGGAACAACACAGATGCATAGTCAAAAAAAGCCTAGTGACCTTTCTTCCAAGTTCCCTTTCCATGCTGGCTCTTTGGAGAGACAGAAACCAGCCCAGCTCCCACCACAGATACAGCAAGGGGCCAGCATTCCCTCTCTCAGAATACCTCCCTGCCCTGATAGCACCAGTGGGGTTTGGTGGCTGTTCACATCTTGGGCAGAAGAGATGGGTGTGGAGCTCCTCTCTGTGACACAAGGAACTCCTTCTCCTCCTCCAATATTCACGTCCCTGCTGCATGCATCTTTCTTCTTTAGGCAGCTTTAAAACATCTAGGCGTGTCCCCTGAGCATCAGCACACTACCATTCCCCGAGAGTAGAGATTGGACCCTGCCTCTCCCACTGGAACTCGGGGCAAGGTGAGGACCAGGCCACACAATCCAGAGTTTGCTCTACTGAACCTTGACTCACCAGCATCTCCAGTAAGGCCTCTGGCACACGTGTGGATGTGCAGCAGCACGAAGGCCTCGAGGAAGAGGAGCAAGAAGGCGAAGCTCAGCCGCTCACTGTGCAGGAGCATCAAGAGGAAGCCCAGGAGGGTGAGGGCTATGACCAGGGCTGCCGAGTACACACTGCCCAGCCCATAGGCGGCAACCGTGGCCCTGCAGCTGCCTTGCTCCAGCCGGCTCTTCTGAGACTCCTGCATCCTCTTGTAGATCTGAGGGATGACGTGGAGGAGGTCAACTTCGGAGGTGGGAACCCCCAGATAGGGGGTGACGATGGAACCTGCTGACTCCCGTGTGTCCTTCGCAAACACTGTCATGGGATTGCACAGCAGGAGCAGCAGCCCCACAGATGCCAGTCCATAGACAGCCCACGGGAAGGCAACAATTGCCACCTGCACCAGCTCCTGAAGCTTGCCCAGGGAGTTGTCAGCACTGGAGGCAACAGCCCAGTAGCAGGCAATGCAGAGGACCACGAGTGGGAAACCCCAGCGCACAAAGAGCACAAGGGGCTCCGAGCTGTTCAGGTTGCCATAGTGGCGCAGCCAGCTCCGCACTGCATACACCAGCCCGACCAGCAAGGCCACACACACGAGGTAGAAGAGGTTCTTGGCCCTTTTGTTTCTCAGGCTGGCAAGGGGGGAGAGGAAAAGAGAGGGCCGGCACTGGGGAATTTCTTCACGGCACTGGTGGAAGAAACCAGAGAGGCGCACACAGACCAGGAGCATGGCCACGAGGCACAGCAGGTACCAGATTTCTCTCCGGTAAGAAGAAAAGCCAAGAAGCTGCTGTTTGGGGCTTTCTGGCACAGTCAGACGGCCATCCCAGTGGAGCTTCCCTACTAGCAACATCACCAGCGAGGCCAGCAGGAACGGGGTCACCCGTGCCTCAGCCACGACAAAGCTGTCAGAGAACATAGCCCCGCAGCGGAAGAACAGGATGCCCATGGGGAAGGCCAGCCCCAGCCATGCTCGCAGCCTCTGCCTCAGGCGACTGCTGGCCAAGGGTGGCTGACTGCCCACCAAACGGGCTCTCTTGGGATGCCGGCCCCACCAGTGCCAGAAAAAACCCATCTGAGAAGCAGCAGCTGCCCATGATAACACCAGGAGAAGATCCAGCCCCTCCTGGGTGAAAATGTGGGCCAGCCCAAGCAGAGCAGCCCCCAGGAGGCCCCACAGCAGTGGGTACAGGAGGCAGCTACGATAAAAGGAGTCTGAGGACGTGGCCAGCTCTGAGGCCATGTAGCAGAGCAAGCAGGAAGTGGCAACAAGGATGCAACCCCCTACCATACGCAGGGGATGGAAGCGGGCCCAGGACTGGGTGCACACAGCCCGTGCCTCCCGCAGGTAGAGCTGGAAGCGACTGATGAGGCTTCCCAGCCTGGACTCCAGCTCTGGAGGCACCAGTGTTGCTTCCTGCACCTGGGCCAAGAGCTGAGTGTGCTCCTCCACAGTGCTGGAGAAAAGCTCCCGCAGGTGCTGGAGCTGCTCTGCTGGCAGGTCCTGAGCCACTAGTGAATAGGAGTGCAGGAAGCGGTCCACCTGCGAGAAAGGGGACACAGGGTCAGAGAGCAGTACTGGGGCTACTGGGAACAGGATTCAATGCATCACACAGTCACTTCAGAATGGAAATAGCCCCAGTCTATCAAACCCTGCCAGGGCAGACCTGTCACCAGCTGGACCACCCAGGGCTGGGCACGTAAATCTGGGACTTCGCTGGCAGGAAACACTATCTCTCTATGAAAGTGACATCCCTCTCAAGTGATGCATCCATTCTGACTCCTCTCAGGTCTTCACCAGCAGCTAACATTGTGCATCACTAACAGCTTTTACACACTCTGGCAACAATAAGGCGAACATCCTCCAAAAGTTCAAATCCTTGCTGGTTGTTAATCTGCACCCAATGTCAACTTTCGCAATATTGTCTGAGGACAAGCACCACGTTAAAAAGCCTATAGTGGATCAAACCAAACTGTTTTCCCTTCTTCAATATAGGCATATTAACCCACTGCACCGTAAGCCAAGGAAAGCTCACTCTTCTTGCTTCCTACTTCAAAAGGACACAAATAGAGGCAGCTATGACTATAAAGTCATAAAAGAAGCCTTAGAGGGGAATTAGCAGGGCAGGGCACCTGCACATACGTCCAGCTGCCCAGCCATGTAAATCTACTCAAGTCCCGAGATGTACCTGTAATTTCACACACCTTTCATTAATCTCAGAGCACAGGCACGATCAGTCTGCCTCTGCCTATGAACAGCAGACATGCAGCAGCTCTCTCACAGGCCTGCACAACCTCCCTGGAATGCCACAGCTTTTTCAACACCAAGGTGATTGAGCCAGAAACCTGCTCAGACAAATGAGTGCAAACATTGAAACAGGCAGGACTGGATAATGCTGACTCCTACAAGATGATGGCTGATATCCTCAGCGATTAATGGACAGTAACATACAGTACCAGACTTAAACAACAAATCACTCTGCTGCCCTGTAAATGCAGAGCTGAGAAGCTGAACATTTCTATCTTCCCATCAGCAATTGTATTCCCTCCATCTTCTCACTGGCTTGCACCAGTGGTGTCCAACTGGCACTCTGAGGAGCTGGCGGAGTTACTCCTATCCTTCCAGCAATCCCGGGTCCCTCAAAGGCAGGCTGGCCCCTTAGCTGAGAGATGCCCTGCAACACCTGACTCTGTAGCTTGACCAGAACCACAACAGATGGCCCCCACATCCTCTACTGGGGCTCTGACTTGGCCTGCTCCACTTCTTGGGCTTCTTTTTATACCTGGTATAGCCATTCTTACTGAAATTCGGTCATTCAGGTTGTGTATTTTGTTGTATCTTGGTGTAAAATGTTCCTTCTGTATCTCACTGTCATCTATCACCCGATATTTATTTCATTTAGTCCTTCATTACTGTTTTTAGTCTGCCACTGATCTAGGCTAGCTTTTTAGTTAACACCATTTCTCCTCCGAAACTGAAGCAGCATCAAACTCCCCATTTCTACTCTCAGATTTCCACTGATGAGTCATGCCCCTAGTCAGGCTTGAGGAACCAGTGCCCCTCATTACCAAACCCACCACTGACAACCCTCATCCTGAAGCAAATGCCACCTACCCACCCAGTATTTTCCACAGCACTAAACACGTCTCTCATTTTAATTTGCAGAAAACAGAGGCACCTTTTACTGGAGAAAACACTGCAAGGAGGGAACACTTCAAAATTAAGCTCCCTGGAAGGTAACAGCGTGTCACCACCAAACAGAAGAAATTTGTGCCTAAAAACCCATTCCTTATCTCCTCTAGTTCAATGGGGCACCTACCACAGGCCATACCTGCTTGGCATTGACGTGATAGACCGAGAGCTGCTGCAAGGCTGCAGACACAGCGTCACCGTCCCCAGAGAAGAGCTCGGCCATCACCTCCCCAATGTTACTGTAGGGGATGGGCACACCCAGCAGCAGGGCCACAGTGGGCACCAGGTTCACCTGGGGAATGGTCTCAGGCTCCTAGAGAGACAGGGGAGGAATAGCAAATTCAGAAAGAACACAGCAATTCAGCTTTTCACTCATGCCAAACAATGATGAGGAAGACAACGCCATTGAAAGGTAACTCCAGGTCCTCCCTGAGAGCCCTGTGAAGAATACCTGCTGGGAAATGCAGATTGATGGGTAAAGCCCTGCTGTCTAACAACACTCCTGGCTCCACACAAGAACCCCTGACAGCTGGAGGGGCCTGAACACACGCCCCAGATGCTTCAGTGACCTGCATCCTGTGTCAGCCCTTCCACTGTGATAGACTCCCTGTGCCTCTCAAGCTAAACAATCCCAATAAAACTCTTAACTTTCCATAACCTCAGGATGCAGAATTCACCACTCAGGCAGTGACAGCCAAGGGTCAGCTTCTTCTCACCTTTGGAGGGCCACTGCCAAACAGGGGTGTCCTGCTGTACACAAACAGTGCTGCGTTCACTTCCTTCTCGCTGTCGCCACCATGGTCTCCAGTCTCTGTCATGCCGTGGTCCCCAGCCACCAGAAGAAGGGTGTCATTCCCCAGGTGATCCACCAAGGACCTGTCACCAGGATAAGGAAGGTCAAGTCCTCCCTGGGCAGGAGCCCAAATAGCCTCAGTAGGAAAGGACACGTCCACACCGAGTCCACCTGCACCACAGAGGTGAAGCCCACAAAATGCTTACGTGCAAAACTAAGTGCTCATGCAGAGCTGTACCTACTGAGCCAGGGTGCTTTAAAGCCAAACTGAAAATTCAAAGCCCTGAGACAGAATAGGCCGATTTTGCCTAGGTCCCAAGCAAATGATGCCTTCAGGAATCTTGACAAAATGCAATTCAGAAGAAAGGTTCCCAATAAGGACAAATTTTAAAATGCTTCTATTTGGTTCTTGAATCATGTTGTGTGAACTATCTCCTACTTTAACGGAAACAAGATGGGATTAGTGCCTGAAGGACGCATTAGGTATGACACAATATACACTGCATTCTCAGATACAGCAGGTCAAGTTACCTACTCCTTCTAGCAGCAAAACTTAAAGCAGTCCTGAGAGTCAAAAGTTGCAGCATTTTGGGCTGGGACACATCTGCCTGACTGAGACTTCTGGATCCCATTCTGCCCTCTGACACAAAGGTGCAACTTATGGGCCTGTGCGGTAAATGCAGCATTCCCCAGCCAGGGTCCTCCACATGCCTCTCAAGTGTGAGCCAAACATCACGTTTGCTCACGTAGCCTAAATCTCCATGTTGAAGATGGAAAGAGTGAGGCTAGGCTGCACTCCAGCTGCACAATCACCTGATGGTTTCATAGGGAACCAAGGCTCCAAGACCTGAAGGCAGCCTTACCTCTGAAACCAAACCTCTCGTCACCATGCACCTAAAACAAAGCAAGACTGTGCATGGCTGGGCTTCCAGCTGCTGCTGGACAAAGCCATTCCCTATGTTAACAGGGTCAGTAAGTATCCCCTGTTGCTCTCTGCATCTGTAAATTCCCCAGGAAGATCTCACCAGCCTGGCTGAAGGAAGAGGCCACCTGGAAACCCCTCGCCACCACTGTAATCACCTGAGCATCTCATTCATCTGGGTGAGCTTCTTAGCCATCTCGGGATGGTCGGGTCCGTGTTTGTGCCCACAGTGGTCCACGCCAAGGAAGTGTGCAATCAGCACATCCCATTCACCACTGTCCACTGCAGAACAAAAGCAGCCTTATCACACACCAGCCTGAGATTCTGTGCCTGGATCCTCCCACCAGAGCTCCCTGATTGCGTCTCACACTGCTGTTTCTTCCCTTCCTGCCACTGCCAGTTCTCGAGCAGATCAATGCAGGTTTTACCTGAGGCGCTCTCTTGGCTGCAGGTCCCAGGGTGTAATGGCACAGTGACCTCAAAGCCAGGCAAGTGTCCCAGTATCCCTGCTTTTTCCTCACCATCCCTCAGGAGGGGAACGGCCCAATGTCACCTAAGTCATCTTGAAAGGCCCTTAACACAAACTGAGCTAAACCAAGGGGATGTTCCAGAAAAGCAGGACCCAGAATTCCTGTCCTCCCTTGGAGATATTTCAAGCTGGACCCACCAATGTGCCCCTCTGCATCCCACCTGGGACACCAACACTGCTCCTATAGACAGAAAGTTTCCCCATCCTCTCCCCTCTGCTTCAGGGCCTTGACACGTGAAAAACCAACCCATTTGGAAATAAACGATGAACTGCAGCTCTTCCATAAGGCACAAGGACTTCCCTTCACCACACCCTCGACTCACTTAGATTCATACTCAGAAAAAGGATAGAGCATTTCCCTCAGTCCCAAGACGTCAGGGAGGTGGAAGCGTACTAAAATTTACAACCCTATCTCAAGCTTTACTTTCTTGCCATGATTAGGAAGCTTTGCTAAGAGCAGTTCTGTGTCCCAGCCTCCCAACTCGTGTATTTCCCAGAGCACTGCAGGCTTTCTTGGGCTGTGACACATCCAAGTTACGCTGCTCCTCCTGCTCCGTCCTGCCAGCATGTTTCTAGGACAGATGTGGAAGTCTAATCTTATCCCAACAAGCTGAACTCTCTTCCAAATGGAGGAAAGGTATTTCCAGAGACAGTCTATGGGCTCCAAGAGCTGGCTTATCTGTGGAAATCCCGGGGCAGCAGTGTGTGACTGCTCAGTCCTGCTACATATCAGAAAAAACCCTTCAGCTCTACCCCAAACTTGCAATAGGATTCCCACGTAATGTCTAGGGTTATCCAAGCCCTGTGGAAAGGGCTGCTTACCAGTTGGATAGAGATGCTGCAGGATCCCATCATCCACAGTGTGAAGATCCTTCACGTTAAAAGAAGGGAAGAAAAACGAGCGGAAAAACTTCTTTGGGAAGAGTCCTTCCCACGTGTCATCGCCCATGAAGACCACTCTCCTTCCTGAGCCAGAGAGAAAGGAAGCGGTGAGAAACAGAGCCCACCTGAGTCATGCCGTTACCTGCAGCAATGCGAAGAGCTTGGTCTTGGCAGACCAAGATCAGGGTCTGGAGCAATGGCTCCTCTCCAACCCACACACAGAACTGACCTAAAATTAAAGTGTCCGTCTCGCTGTACATGACTTTGAATACAGGGAGTGACAGTCCTGTCCCTAAGCTGCTCAGTGCCCCCCACACCAAATCCACCTGCACAACCTCATGACTAACCACTGACCTGACACATCACCCCAGCAGAAAGACCAGGGGGTCACCACAACACGGGTGGGTGCAGCAGGTGCAGCACAAAGCAGACAAACCCTCACCCAGGGCCTGTGACCCCACTGCAAAAAGCAAGACAGGAGATGGAGTTTGAATGGAAGTCATGAGTCCTGGGCTCTTTTTACACACAAGGGGGGTGATGTTCTAGATGTGGAAAAAAGAAGGCAAAAGCACTGTTGATTCACCTTGTTCTCACTCTGCTTGCCCTGCCTGCCACCACTCCTCCGTGTTTCTACAGAGCCTCTTCAGCCTGGGAGCAGGAACCATTTCCTGAGGCTGCTGTCCTGGCACAGTGTCTATCAGTGCATTTTGCCTCAGATAATTTACTGTATTTGCCCACAGAGTCTTGCTGCCTCAGCCCAGACACTAGTGCCACTCTGAGCCCTGGGAGGAAATCTCTCTGCGTAACAACCCATGGTGTCCTGTCCCTTCGCCTCTACTCCATGACTCCACCATGACAAACCCTTTAGAGCTGCACTAAGGACCCCTCAGCAGCACCAAACTACACTGAAAATGGAATGAAGTCACTGCCTAACAGCCACAGACAGCTTGCCAGGCAGGGTAGTGCCTAGGTGACACCCCCACAGCACACCTGGCACCACCTGGCACACCTGGCTCCTCCCTCCTCACGTGCCACACACAAAAGGGCCAACTGCCCTTGGCTTCATACAGCCATTGCTGGGGGTGACCTTGGGGCAGTCAACAGCAATGCAGACACTTTCACTTGCTTTCTCTCGTCACCTTTGAAGATGATGAACTCACGGTCACAGCTGCTTCTCACTCCCAGCACAGGCTGGAGAAACCCTGCCTGCACGACAGCTCTTCCTGAAACAACTGTCACTGAGCAGGGCAAGAGAATTAGTTGACAGGATGGAGGTGTTGGAAGTGGTTCCCTTCCCAGGCAGACAAGAGTCAAGGTTTTGAATAAATTTAAACTGGGCAGGGTTTAAACTGGGCAGGTTTTCATGTGCCCTGTCCCAGTGGGACTCTACTCTGCTCACACAGAGTCATGGAATCATAGAATGTTAAGAGCATGGAATGCACCTGAAAGATCATCTAGCCCCAACTTCCCTGCCATGGACAGGAACACCTTCCACTAGACCAGGTTGCTCAAGGCCTTATCCAACCGGGCCTCAAACACTGCCAGGGTGAGAGCACCCACAACCTCCCTGGGCAACCTGTTCCAGTGTCTCATCACCCTCGTAGTAAAGAATTTCCTAATATTTAACCTGGTCAATTTGTACCCATTACCCCTTGTCCTACCACTACGCTTCATGATGAAGAGTCCCTCTCCAGCTTCCCTGTACGTCCCCTTCAAATACTGGAAGGTTGCTACGAGGTCTCCCTGAAACCTTCTCTTCTCCAGGGTGAACAGCCCCAACCGCAGAATCTCCAAGGCTGGAAGAGACCTTCAGGATAATCCAATCCAACCATCCACCCACCTGCCATTGTAACCCCTAAACCACAATGCCCAGCGTCAGATCCAAGCATAGTGACTCCACTACCTCCATGGGCCACCATTTACAGCAGGGAAAAAAAAAAAACCCTTTCCTAACACCTGACACTCCCCCATCTCAGCCCAGGGCTGAGAACCCACCGTTCTGCACCAGCTGTGCCAGCAGGTTGTCCTCCTGGATGGCGTAGGAGGCGAAGTTGCTGCCCACGTCCACGAAGGTGGGCAGCGAGCCGGTGGTGAGGCCCTTGATGCGCTGCATGGTGGCGGTGGGTGGGTCGGCGCGGAAGCGGTAGAGCCGAGCGTGGCGGGGCTGGGAGGTCGCCAGGTCGTGCAGGACGCCCAGCTTGTTCTCGTAGGGCAGCGGGCTGGCCTTGGCCGGGTCGAAGCGGGCGAACTCGAAACGGAGAGCGTCGATGATGACGAGCACGGCCTTGGAGAAGCGCTGGGGCGCCCAGCAGGAGCCCGGCGGGAGGCTCTGCCTCTCCCAGGGCGGCGGCAGGAGCGGGTCCGAGCAGGAGCTGCTGCTGGAGAGCTCGATCCGGGTGAGCAGGAAGCCGCTCATGAAGAGACCGATGCCGGCAAAAAAGAGAAAGCAGACCCAGGCCAGGAAGAGCACCACTGGCCACCGCTGCATCCTAAAGGGAAGGACAGGCAGGGTCAGGCCCCTCGCGGCTCCNGAAGATCACTGTGTTTAAAAACCTCTTCCCTGGGCAGGGGCACCACCCACTAGACCACGTTTGCTCAAAGCCCCATCCAGCCAGGCCTTGGAACACTTCCAGGGATGGGGCATCCACAGATTCTCTAGGCAACCTTTGCCACTTTCACAGTAAACAATTTCTTCCTAGTATCTTTCTCCTCTTGCAGATCACTGCGTGTTCATGGGAGCCTCCCAGCAGGGGCCTGCTGGGGATGGATGGTCTCCTTTTTGCATCAAATGGTGGGGCCAGGCACAAGGGAACATGCTGCAGCAGCACCAGTATCATTTATTACATGATTTAATTCGAAATACAAAATAGGGACTAAGGGAAGTAGAACAGTGTCTGACCACAGCGGGACAGGACTGCCAGCTGCAGAGCAGGCCTCAGGAAAGGGTGCAGGATCCCTCCAGCCCTGTTAGCTGGAGCTGCCCTGTTCTGCCTTCAGCATCTCCGTGGTGGGAGGTTGAGGGTCCTCATGGGCTGAGGGCATCTCGTTCTGGGTCTTCACAGCTTGTGGCTTGGTCAGTGTGGTGTAGATGCCCAGGGCCTGGAGGGAACGAGACAGTCATGAGGAGAGGAGAGGGACAGGCCCCAGCACACTGACACCTTCACCTCCCCGGGGCAAGAATCACAGACGGGTTTAGCTTGGAAGAGACCTTAAAGATCACCTCATTCCAACCCCTCTGGGGGCTTGGCAGGGACACGTTCCACTATCCCAGGCTGCTCAAAGCCTCATCCAACCTGGCCTTGAATGCAGGGATGGAGCATCCCCAACGTCTCCGGGCAGCCTGTGCCAGTGGCTCATCACTCTCCCAATATTTAATATTTAATTTGAACATCCTATCACTACATGCACTTGTAAAAAGTCCCTCCTCAGCCTTACTGTAAGCCCCCTTTAGGTACAAGCAAGGCTGTCTCTGGTGCCTTCTCTTCTCTCAGTTCTGCCCCTCTAATCATCTTGGTGGCCTCCCCTGGCCTTGCTCCAGCAGGTCCATGTCCTTCCTGGGCGGAGGACTCCAGAGTTGGATGCAGAACTCCAGGTGGGTCTCACCAGAGCAGAGCAGAGGGGCAGAATCCCCTCCCTCACCTGCTGCCCACACTGCTCTGGATGCAGCCCAGGACATGACTGACCACACTGACCTGTGCGACCATGTTGGTGACATCCCCAGTGTTGGCGGGCAGCAGGACGGTGTTGGAGTCTTTGGCAAGCTTGGAGAAGGCGTTCACATACTGCTCTGCCACAGACAGGGAGGCAGCGGCACTGCCGTGCTGGCGAGAGAGGGAGTCACATACCACCAACAGCTCATCCATGCCCACGTCCCCAGCCCATTCCAGCTGGTCACAGCTCAGATCCTCACTCCCTGCTGCTGCTGAAGGTGGCAGGGAGCTTACGAGAGAAAGGCAGGTGCCACTCTGGCCATGGTTTCACCTCCCCCAGTGCCAGGACCAGAGCAGCGGCTGCCCCAAGGAGTTGTCACTCACCTGCTGTGACAGAGCAGCTGCCAGGAGCTGAATTGCCTCCGCCTTGGCCCTGGCCTTGACCAGCATGGCATTGGCTTCTCCTGCAAGGAACCACAGCAGAGCACTCATCAGAACTGAGACAAAGTGCCTGCAAGGAGCAAATCCAGGCAATTTCAAGGAGAGAATCAAGAAAATTTCAAGGAGTGAACCAAGACAAGTTCATACATATACAGACATCTCTTCCCCAACAGGAGCACTGCCACACTCCTGCTGCCCAAGGCCGTGGTGGGGCAGCAACACAAGCTGGAGCTCACCCCACAGGCCCAAGCAGGGAAAGACCACTGGCTGAGGAAGCCTGGCTCACAGTCCTGTGGTCTCTCCCCCCTAGCAATCACCCCTCAGTGCAGAGGCTACAGATCCCCACATGTTCCAGCCCAAGGCACTACCAGCAGCTTTGTTGATTTGTTCAGCCTTCTCAGCTTCTGACGCCAGGATCTGGGCCTGCTTCTGGCCCTCAGCCACGTTGATGGCAGACTCCCGTGTCCCTTCCGACTCCAGCACTGTCGCTCTCTTCCGTCGCTCTGCCTCCACCTGCAAACACAGGTCAGACACCTGCCTGCCAAGGCCATGCTGGGGAAATCCCATCCATGGGGGAAGAACAGGCTCCTTGGTCCTGCCTGGGGCAAGCACAGCTCGGCAAAGTATGGGAACACAGCCACAGAGCACTGCGTGGTCCTGGTGAGGGCTCTGTTTCTCAGGCCCCACAGCCCTCCCCAGCCCCATCCACACCTAACTGGACAGCCGCTTCCTCCTCCTTCCCTTCCAGCCTGGAGACCTGCGCCCAGCTTTCCTCAAGGAGAGACCTTAAGCCTTGGGATTTGCTTCCCCAGGAAGAGCTGGCAGGGCTTGGGTGTGCTAGGCAGGGGCCCCCACCACCAAAATAAGGACAGGAATTACTTATTCAGTTCAGCCAAAGTGTCTGCAGACAAAGTGCCCCACACCACAGGAGGGGACGGAGCTGTCAGCTCTGGACAGGAAACAATGATGTGGTGTGGAAAAGGATCCAGACCTCCCTCCCAGAGAGCCACACCTGCATCTGCATGGATTCCTTCACGCGTGGGGGCACATGGATGTCCTTGATCTCGTAGCGCAGGCAGCGGATGCCCCAGCAGTCTGAAGCCTGATTGATGGCATCCACGATGCTGGCATTGAGGGACTCCCGCTCCTGGGAGCCACAAAAGAAATGGCAGAGAGCGGAGAAAAGGCACTTAGCATGAGACAGGTGTCAGGAGCGAAACCCCCCCCCCCCCCCGCCTCATCGTGGGCTAAGATGTGCCAGGAAAAAAAAAATCTCCCCCAAAAATCAGGCAGAGTCAGGTGCTTCCTGCAGCTCCTGAAGGGGTCACCAAATTGTAGGGAGAGCAGAAGCCCAAACCGAAACTGTTGGAATACAAACATCTGGTGTACGTCTGGATAAAAGAAGAATGCCAACCTCTCGTTTCTGGCCAGCAAACACAGCGCAAGGATTAGAGCACCCCGTGAACCAGGTCAGGGACACTCATCACTGGGTCTGAACAAAGAGTCACCCACTCAAGAGAAATGCAGCTGGACCAGCCCATTACCCCTTCCAAATACAGCACAGGGCAAAAAATAGCCCCTGTTAAAAAAACAACCGAAACAAGACCCATCTCCAAGGATTCACCAAGAGGTCAACTGAAACAGAAGCCAGAAGCCGTCTGAGCAAAGGGCATTTTGTCAGCCTGGCTGTGCAGGCTGCCCCAGGGTTTTGAGAGACACTGGCAGCTCCGTGATCCACCTCCCCAGCTCACCCGGAAGACTCTGTCAAGGGAGAGTTTGCCAAGTTCAGATCTCATGGTGGTCTGGGCCAGCTGGGTGACTGCATACTCAGGATCTTCCACCCCATAGCTGGCCTGGAGAACAGAACACAAAACAGAATGGATGAGGGACCCTGGAGGAAGCAGGAGGTACAAATACAGCAGTAAGGCAAGAAACCTGTGTGACACCCCTGCCAAAAACACGTAGTCCAGAGCCTCCAGAGGGGGGAGGGTGCACAGCCGACCCAGCAGGCAGGGAGCAGAGGCTCCTCCCATTTTGTGGAGGAGGGAAAGGGTAGAGCCAGGAGAAAGGGGCAGGGATGGTACCTTGTAGGGGTCCATAACCCGCAGGTAGAGCACACCATCGATCTGTAGGGTGACATTATCTGCCGGGAGACAACAGCTCCTGTTTACTGGAGCAGCCAAGGCAAAACACAGAAATCCCCTCTTCTCCACCACAGCTGGGCAGGGTCATGCCTTTCCTTCCCAGCACAGCAGCATGGCACAGAGGAGAGATTGGCTGAAATGGATCTCTAAAGGCTTTGTGAAAATGACCTTCATGTCCCCTAAAAAACACTTAGATGTTTTAATACAGAGACAAGTCTTGGGTTACCAGATAAAAACATTTCACACTGTAGTTCTTGTAAATAAAGATTTAATGGGGGAAAAAAGGAAACAAAACATTTAAACTAAAAACGTAAGAGAGCTCTCCATTAACATTAGATCCATTACGCTGATCTAAATTCTTTTGTACTGAGATTTTTTTTGTTTGTTTGTGTTCCAAGGAAGGAAAACGTCCGAAAAATGTATTCCAGACCAGATGCATTTAATCCAGAAAGAAGGGGCAGGTGCAGCCCTGAAAGCAGGTGGACCTCCTGGGATGACCCTGCTTCCATCACCTAAAGGGGCTACAAGAGAGCTGGAGAGAGATTTTTCACATGGGCATGGTGTGACAGGACAAAGGGGAATGCCCTTAAGGTGATGGAGGACAGGTTCAGGTTAGATATTGGGAAGAAATTCTTCCCTGTGAGGGTGATGAGGCACTGGAACAGGTTTCCCAGAGAAGTTGTGGATGCCTCAACCCTGGCAGCGTTCAAGGTCAGATTAATAAGGCCTTGAGGAACCTGGTTTAGTGGAAGGTGTCCTGGTCTTGGCAGGGAATTAGATGATGCTTAATGTCTGTTCCAACCCAAACCATTCTGTGATCCTGTGATTTTATGGCCAAGTCTGGTTCCCTGGGGACGGGGCTGAGTGCAGAAGCCTGGAATAATTCCACTCATCCCCACGTTATCCCTTGCTCACCCCAGATGCAGCAGAAGGAAAGGGGCAGGACACGGAAGCTGTTCCTCACCCAGTGTGACAGCTGACTGCTCTGGGACATTAATGACGATTTCTTTGAGACTCTGCACATAACGAATCCGATCCAGGAGAGGGATGAGGAAGTTCAAACCCTGGGAAAATGACAGGATTAGATGGGTGACAGTCAGACTGAAATTGTGCAAACAAAGCCCACAGCACACACTACAGGTGCTGCAGGCAGACCAAACATGCTTTACACACCAGGGGGATTTCTGTTTCTCAGTACTTTCAACAGCCCTTCATGGGAAATTAGTGCCAAATTAGGCAGCCAAAAGGATTCCAGCCTGGGAGAATAAGCCCACCCCCGCCTTGTATCCTCACACAAAAAACATGCCTCTCTACTGCTTTAGGAACCTGCTGAATCCAGAAGGAGAGAAAAGCTGCTCCTTACAGGCTCGAGGATACGATGGAACTTGCCCATCCTCTCCACCACCCAGGCCTCCTGCTGCGGCACGAAGAGCACCCCAATGTTCACGGGCAGCCCAGAGTTCCAGCGGCACGGAGCCGGGGCCAGGCGTGCCGCACACTTCAGCTGCTGGCAATGCTGAGGAAAGAAAGGAGAGGGAACGGGACTGAGACCACCTTCCAGCACCTCGGAGCCCAGCACCACACCTGCTTCCCCAGTCTGGGATCGTGGCCAGGGAGCCAGGGCAGGGAGCAGCTCTGATGCCCCAAGCAATCCCATGTTGCAACAGGACACAGGCTGCTCCCACAGGGACAAGGCCTGGGCCCCAGGGACAGCCTCCTCCAACACAGCATGGCTCACTCCTGTGCTAGAGCTTTCTGCACATCTCTCCTCCTCTCAAAATCCCTGGAGCAGGGAACAAAGCTTCCCTGCCACCTTCAGAGCACAGAAGGTGTGTTCCACTTCTGTCCCACTCAGCCCCCTAAAACTTCATAAGGCCTGTTCCCCCCAGCCCTCTCCCACAGTCCCAGGCCACCCCACTACAACAACTTCTGGCTGCTCTGGCTCCTCAGCACCAACCTCCCCAGCTACAGCTGCTTCCCAGCCCCCCTCCAAACACCTGTTTTCCCCAGGCACACCCTCATTCTCCTCCTCACAGCCCCTCCCTTCCTCCGCTCTCCTCACCCCTCCCATGCCCAGCTACCAAAACCTCCTCACTACACCCCGACCCCAACCCAGGTCTCAGACCTCCACAGCCCCACACATTCATTTCTCCGACAATATCCCAGCCCCACACCACCACTCCCACCCGTATGTCCGGAGCCTCCTCTGCAACCCCGCTGCACTCTGTACTCCAATCCCTGCCCAGCCCCTGTAGCCCCAGCACTTCCCCAGACCACCGCTACCCCCTCAGGGACCCCTCGCCCGCAGTCCCCCCGTACTCACTTGTACTCTGCGCCCCCCTTGCCCAGCTCCCCGCCAAACCCCCAACGCCACGACCCTACATTTGCCTTCCGCAGCACTCCCCTCACTTCCTCACTCCAGCTCCCCAGACCCCCCAAACCTCCCCCCTCAGTCCCCCTTTCCTCAGGCCGGGGCCCGGGCCCGGCTCAGACCCGCTCCCCCCCGTGCCCTCCGCCACCCGGACTCTCTCCACGTGGGCGCTCCCCGTTCCTCCCGCACTCCCCGCACCTGCAGCAGCTCGAGGCCGGTCCGNCAAACGAACACGAAAAGTACCGGCACGGCCTTCGTGACCCAGCAGGGCCACGGCGAGAGGGGCGGTCCTGGTGTCACAGGAGCGAGGGGTCGCCGGTGTCATGGCGGCCCGGTCCCCAGGGCTGGGAGGGGGAGCGGCCCCCGGTGTCTGAGGGGGGGAGAATCGGTCCCGCCGGTGCGGGGGTCAGTCCGAGGGGGTTTGGCGGGCTCGGGGCCACGGGTGCGGGGGGAGCAGCCCCCAGTGTGAGGGGTCTCGGAACCCCCCAGCCCAGCAGGGCCAGAGACCCTCGGCAGGACTTTGTCCCTCGCCTCCCCTGGCCTGGCCCAGCCACGCAACACAGCCCGGGATCCGCGGGAAGCGACTCGAACGCAGGAGGAGCTTTGGTTAAACGATGGGCGGCCTCAGGAGTGTTGGGTGGGGGGGGTCCGTGTCCCTCTCCTCCTCCCGCTGGCAGCGAGGGGCTGCTCGCAAAGACCCCCCGGGCACAGGGGTCATACAGACTGGGGATGTGCAAGATGGTTTTACTCTCACCCCTGCCCCTCTCATCTCCCTGGGCTTGGCCCACAGCTCCCAACTGGGCTACGGATCACCCCCAGATCCTCTCCTTAGGGTCCATCCAGCTCAGCTCCCAGGGTTTGATGTCCTGCCCTGCTTCCCCACTTCCCAGGGACTAAGGTCCTGCCCATCCTTCAGCATCTGATCGTGCTGCTGGCAGACCCCTGCCCAAAGCTGCCTCCTGGATGGGATTCGCCCCACACTGCAGATGGTGCAAGGCTCCTTGCTTTTTTTGGCAATCTCAGATCCACAGCACACGTGCTCTGGAGGCTCTTGCCCAGAGGGCTATCCCCATGCTCCCAAAAAGAGCCCCAGGTCCCCATCCACGTGACAGCCGTGTCTCTGAGCCTCAGGAACCATAGCAATGGCCACTCCCCTGACTGCCGCAGACCTCATGGGGTTTGGCTTGCCCTAAAGGAGTCAGAGGACAAGCCCAGGCCTCTCCAAACTACTTGGAGTCCAGCTGGCCCCACAAAGCCGGTGCCCAGAAAGGCTCAGTCTCTCCCAGGCTTTTAACACAGCCCTGGCTTGGGAGCTCCACCCTGGCTGAGAGGTGGGTCACTCTCCCTTCCCCAGCCACCCTCCCAGCCCCCACAGCCCTGCCCAAACACAGGCAGCCCTGTTCTGGCAGAGTTGAGGGGAAGAACAAGCACACACCACCTCCAATCCTATGCATAAACCTCCTCTGCGCTCCCAGCAACAATAAATACTAATAAATACAAACTCTTCCACACTTTCTGCTCCCAGTCCCAGGGGCAGTGTGGGTGGTCTTACCTAGATCCCCAGCACAACTCTTTTCACCCCCCACCCACCTCAGCCACAGACAAGTCTCCAAGCTGGGAGCAGCACCAACAGAAGGCTTGGGCATGTCCCTGGAGTGCCAGGGCTGCTCTTCAGCCCGTGGTGAAGCCCCCTCATTGATCCCAGCCCTGCTGCAGGTGTAGTGTCCGTGCTGGTCAGGAGAATGGGTGATGTCTCAAAGCAGTGTTTTTATGCTGGCCTGTTACTCATCTCTCCCCAGAGTGCTGGGCTGGAGGCTCCGCAGCAGCCCTGCGGGGTGAGAAAGGTCAGGCCCGGGGGGAGTAGCAGGGGTTTCTGGGCATCTCTGTGAACGATTTCAGTTCGTAGGGGATCCCCGAATCCACCTCGATCGACTTGCGGGAGAAAAGCAGCCGGATGTCATTGTGAAGGTAGATCTTCCCCGACTTGGAGCTGTGAAACCTGAGTGGAAACAGAGGGCAGAGGAAACTCAGGCTCACAGGCAAGGGCAGGGCAGCCTCAGTGGGGGTCACAACACCCTCAACTATTTTGGCCCCTGTTTGAGGTGGCCACACTCTGGTTGCCTTCAAGAAGGACAGAGACAGCTGCCCTTGGGCAGGGTGGCAGCACCAACCTCCTCAAAGGAGCAGCTGGTCCCTGCTCCTCCCCAGGGTGAGGGGGGACAGGCTGCTACCTCTCTTCTTGTCCTGCAGGCTTGGGACATATGGAGAGGAGTCCAGGTGTGACCCTAAGGCAGGTGTCCGTCCCTCCTGGTGTGATTTACCTTAGATGCATCAGGTAGCAGAGGACCCTGCGGGGTGTGCTGGTGCCCAGTGGGTCGCTGGAGGCCATGGTGGCCCCCTCCTCCTCGCCCACAGGCACCAGGAAGATGCGATGGCGTAGGAAGGTCATGTGGTTGGCTGGCATGTCCTGGAAGTCATACGTCACCAAGAACATCTTCACCACAGTCTTGTTGGGATTAAATAAGGTCTGGGGGCAGAGGGGTAGGCAGTGAGAAGGGGAAGGACACAGGAGTGGATCCACAGGGCAGGGATGGGGCATCTGGGAGCAGAGGCAGTCATTCTAAGGATGCAGAAAGCCCCACAACAGCCCCAGATGCTTAGCCTGAGGGTCACAGGTCAGTCCTTTCCACCCACCTCCGCACCTCCCATCACATCCCATTCCCACTACATGTACAAACTCTCCTGCCAAAACCCTGTCCCTTATCTTCCTTCCCTGCATCTCTCACCACTGCGTCTCCCTAACAGCAGTCTGGGGACCCCATGCTCCACTCTGCTGTGCTGTTTTGGTGATCATATATCCATCCAGCACAAGCTTTCTGGCTGCTGCCCTGCCTAACAGTGTAACAGAGCATACCCAGCCTGTGAGGGACAACCAGAGCCCACCCAGCCCCGTCCCCATAGTGCTATTGGAGGCCAGGGAAGGACTCACCACTTGGATGGTTCCTGCTTTGGGGACACTGTAACCCTTCTTTCCCAAGGCCTCCAAGTCAATCACTCCCTGGGGCAAAAGAAGAAACTGAGAGAGGACAAAAGCCCAGGGAGAACCCAGACAGGACATGGCACAGGACTGAGACCCCTCCCCCACCAGGAACAAGTCAGCAAGAAGATGCCCAGCTAAGCTGGGCTGAGTATGTGCCCTCTTATTTCACCCAAGAGGCATGGCCAGCAATCCCTGCAGGAAGGTGGTTGCTTGAGCCACACTCTGTGGAGAGGGGCTGTTCCCAGGGTGCCTGGTGCAGCCAGGTACAGCTCCCCTCATATCCCCCACGGTCTCAGCCCTCCCTCATCCACGTACAAGGAAAGGTGAGGGCACGCTGTGTTCAGAGATGTCGAAGTAGGTGACGTCGACGGGCAGGGTGACGTGTTGGGGGCAGTAGGAGCCGCTGGCACCGATCTCTGCCGTGAAACCCTCGATCCTCCCCGACGGTGCAAAGCGCCCTTTCAGGATGGATTCCTGAGAGGGGAGGGAAGTGTTAGGGAACTTCAAATACCAGTCCCTCCCCCTGCCTCAAAGCTCCAGGTGAGATCACCCCAATCTCCACTGCACCCACAATCCCGCTTGATTTCGCGTGTGCAGAAATCACCCATGAGGGGCACTGGCTGCTAACTCTGACCGACACCCACCCTGAACTGGTGGGATAAAATCAGCTATCTAACACAGAGAAGCAGCAAGAGTGCCTTGACTCAGCCTCACAGCAGCAGTCTCAGCAGGATCCACAGTTTCGGTGTCTAGCTGAGCCATCCTGCTGGTGGGTGACAGCTGCATGACAGCCACTGCATACCAGGTCCTTTGGGGACAATCAGCCCAGCCTCACACCCTGGCTCCCATCAGTTTCAGTCTCACACCCATTGCTAGTCCAGCCTGGAGCCCCCAGGACCCACCTCCCCCCTGCCAGGTGGGCTCTGTTACCTCAAAGTTGCCCAGCAGAGCATGGCTGATAGTGGTGGTGGCCCAGGGCACTGCAGGAGCTCTGCTGCCCCTCCGGAGGCTGCTCCGGAGATGTCGCCTTGGAGAGAGGAGAGAAGATTGGAGTTGGATTGGAGAGGACATAGCCCTAGGCTGGGGAGTGGGTGTGGGGGGGTGAGGGGAATGTGTTTCCAGGTTTCTTGTCCCTTTCTTTGCTGGAGGTTGAAAGAACTTCCCTATTCCCCGGGTGCTGAAAACACCTCCCACTGCTCCAGGCTTGGGTCCCTGTGGATGGGAGATGACTGGGGCAGGCCATGCTAGAGGACTTGACCCAACCTGAACCTCCCATGGGGCTGCAGGGTGCTGGGGTGGTCAGGCACCCTGAGCCCCCACATCCATCCCAGAGGGCTGCCAGGACACTCACGATTTGAGGCGCAGCCCGCTCTTCAGCCTCCTCCCGACTGCAGTGCAATCTGCAGAGCTCTGGAGGGGACATGAAATGAAGAACCATGTTAGGGCAGCAACAGCAGACCACACACCCCAGGGAGGTGCCATCACCCCTTGCCCAGCCCCACAGTCCCATGAGAGTCCCAGCAGATGGAACTGCCTCCTGCCCATGAAGAGCCATCATAAGCCTTGAAGGGATGGCCAGCAGGACAGCAAAAGGACTGGGGTGTGCGTGGGGATGTGGGGCTACTCAAACCCCAGAGTGACTCAGATGGGGATGAGGGTGTTGGTACCCAAGATGAGGGTGCAACACATGACTCCCGCCTTGAAAAGCAGGTATCAGGATCAGTCCCAGCAATAAGACACCTCCGGACAGAGCCGTGCACTGACACCCCCTTGAGCCTCCCAGGGACCAGCAACACATACAAAGCAGCTCCCCGACCAGCCTGGGGAAAATTCTGTCTCCTGATGATTCATGCAAAGTCTTCAGCAGTGTCACTGGGTAGAAGGGCTCGCTGACAACCCCTGCCCACAGCCAGGATCCTACAGCTGTGGGGTGGGGGCTTAAAGCCAGAGCCACACTGCAGCCTCCTTTTTAAAGATGTCCCCTTTTCAGGGGTTTTCCCTTCTGGAAGCCACACAAAGGGCAGCACAACACAAAGGGATGATGGAGCTGGCTGGCATGACCAGGCGGGAAAACCCAGGGAAGCTGCTGGAGGGCTTCACTCTGCAAAGACCGTGCTGGGGGCAGCTGGGCTGGGGGATAGTCATGAAAAAGGCAGGCAGCGTTGGAGCTGTGCCCCTGGATATGGTGTGTTCCAGCTTCAAGCTGCAAGAAGCCAGGGTGGCTCTGACATCAGTTCCTGCAGGTCCCGGCACACCATAGAATGCCTCAGGGAAAGAGAGAAGCATGCTAGGTCTGGCATGAGACTGCTGCAGCCTCAACTGGCAGGACAGAGTAAGGGCAGGGTAAGGTCATAAGGGCAGGAAGGTCATAAGAAGAGAGGAATCACAGGCAGCTCCTGAGCTGCCAGGTTAGTTGCCAACCTTGGGGGTCTGCCCCATTGCTGAAAGCTTGTGCTACCCTAGGAACATGCCACAGGCACCCCAGAACTGCAGAAAAGCCCATGGCATCTCTGCACACAATACTGGGCTCCTCAGTTAGAGCATGTCCAGCCCCACTCCCTGCTACCAGACCATTGGTGGTGGACATCACGGCCACGAGTTCAAGCCAACCCACGTATCTGCCTTCCTGCTCATCAGGCAGGCAGAGGACAGCTGCTTCTCCCAAGCTTGTTGGTATATCCAGCTTAACATGAAGCCATCAGACACCAAGTGTGGCCTCACACTATGTGTCCAGCTCTTGCTGCCACAGGGAGGTTGTCTCCAGCCCAAGCAAGGCTCTCAGGAGAGAAAGACACTTGCAAGCAGAGGAGCCAGTGACTACAAAATGTCAACAGCTGGTTGAAACAGACTATGTGTCACATGGCTGCCTGTTAGCTCCTGCCTTGCTCACACCAGTGCTGTAGCACTGGGATAGGACAGAGCATAGTGCCACAGTGGACCATATTGCCCACAAGAACAGTCCTGAGCACTGAGTGTCCACAAGCAATTCCCTGCCTCCCTCCATAAGCAATACTCACCTTAGCTGCAGGAAGCAGGTGATTCCAGAAAGGGGCCCCCTTGGCATCAGTGCTGCGGCAGGCTGTGGGCACAGGATGGCATGGCAGGACCCTCTTCTTCCTTGCTGGTGGGGACAGGCTCTCATCCTCAGAGCAGGAGTCAGCCACAACCTCACCAGCAGGCAGCAACTTCCTTTTGGCTGGGCAGCTGCTGCTGAACTGGCTGCTCCCACAGGGTGTTGTCTCCTGGGAGGTCAGGTTGCTGGGCTCGGGGCTGAGAGCTGTCTGCAGAGCTGGGGGCATCCTGCACCCATTGGCCACCACTGGGCCATCCTCATCTCCACTATCCCTGCTGCTGTGAGCTGGGCTGCTCCCTTCCTTCTCTATCTTCCCATCAGAGTCCACCTGGGTTGTTTGTGCAATACTGTGCAAATCAAGGTGAAGTACATTGTGGCCACTTGCCAGCTCCCCATTTTCTCCGTAGTCTGTGGGATGATCCCCCGACGAGACAGAGCAACTGTCTCTCATGTGCAAAGAACTGCAAGCAATGTGCTGGGGCCAGGAGGAGGAGGAGGAAGAGGAAGAGGAGAAGACATCCTGTGACTTGTCCTCTCTGCTGGCCTTGGGGCTGTTGCTGGAGCTGCCCTCACAGCGATGCTCCACCACGCGCAGCCCACTATGGGAGAAGTGCTGAGCAGAGCCGCACAGGGATAGCTCCTCCACCAGCAGACCATCCTCGAAGGAATCGTCATCATCCAGGGAAGGCTGCCCAGGGCCTCCTTCACGCTTGTTCTCCAACCCCCTGTCACCCCAGTGAGTTCGTTTGGGATCTCTCCCCCCCTCTGGAGTTCGCTGCTCAGGGTATCCCCTCTTGACAGCCGGCCGGCTGCCTGCCCGCTGCTCCGTGCTCTCAGAGGAGCTGGAGAGATGGGAGAAGATGGAGACCTGGTAAACCTTCTGGCGCTTGATCTCTGTCTCATTGTAGCCCATGAGGATGCTGCGGTGGGTGCAGCGCTGCGAGGAAGGTTCCAAGGGTGTCTCTCGACTGGGCTGGGACAGGCTGGGGTTAGTGCTGCGCTCCGGGGGCAGGGACGTCTCTGCATGGATGTGCCTCATGGAGCCTCACTTGTCTGGACTCCAAGTGGAGCTGGAGTCAGAACAGCCCATGCAGCAGCAGAAGGGGGACTGTAAAGTGCCACAGGTCAGGGTACAAGGGCAGGGGGTAGAAGCTGGATGCTCCTTGCTCAGGATCTCTCTGTGAGCCCTTCACTACAGAGTGGTCTGCAGCATAGCATCTGAAAAAAGAAAGGTCAGGAGGATGGAGATCAGTGGGGGATCATCCTCATGCAGACTGCTGGCTGCAAGTGACCTCCCAGGACATGGGCAGCTCCTCAAACAGCCCCACTTGAACTTCCCTGTCCAGGGATAGGAAGAGGAACCAAGCTGATGTTGCTTTCTGTGGAACCCTGAGGCATCCTCCTCCTGCAGGTTCGGCACTTCCTTCCCCGCTTGTGCAAACAGAGAAGCCTTCAGCCAGGCATGAGACTACTGGGGACAAGTCTGGACGAGTAGGGAGGAAGAGGCCTGCCCTCTGCCAGAGACTTGACGTGCTTGTGCTGTTCTGGAGCACAGGAGTCAGGCAGGTCAGACCAGTCCCAAGGGCTCACCCCTTTGGGCAACAGCAACGAGATCTCCCAGCACTGGCCAAGACAACCTGTGCACTGAACAAGGCAGGGCTGGTGCCTTACACTGCCAGTCCCACAGTGGGGACAGGAACCTGGCCTAACATCCCTATTACCTCTGCCAGCTTGGACAGGGCACCTCCAGCACCCCAGTCAGCAGCTGTGTGGTACCAGGGTCATCATCAACCACCCACTCCTGCCAGCCCCAGGGGCCTGACCTGCTTCATGCTGCATGGCACCTCATTTTGCTTTTCAGCCCAGCTTGAGAGCTGTGAGAATCCTGTTTAGGAGTCTTTTTCTGGCATGATAAACACTTCAAGAACTGTGGAGATGCAAGAAAATCACTGGTAGACTGAGCACAAACTGCTCATGCCTGGCAACTCTGCCCTCTGCCTGTCCATACAAACCTTGTGGAGCAAGGGGCTTAGGGGCAAGTAAGCAAAAGGGAAATTGGTTCTCCAGGTAGATCAAGGTGATTTGGAGAGTGAGGCTGCATGGAGTACTTTTTTTTTACCCTGCCATAATAGGAACAAGAAAGTGGCAGGTCAGGGTGGTTGAGCCCAGGAATTTTTTTTGTATGAGTGATGAGGGTACGCTAGGGGCTGACCAGTTGGAAAGCAGCTCAGCAGAAAGGCCTTGGGGGGTGTGGTGGAACCAAGCTGACTATGAGGCAGCAAAGAAAAAACAGTGTCCAGGGCTGTAGTAGGTGTAGCATTGCCAGCAAGGGAACTGCTCCTTGCTCTCTGCTCAATACTGGTGAGACCACACCTGAGAGACTGCAACAAAAGGACACTAAGAAAAAAATTAAGGAACTGAAGCATATGAGGAAAGGCTGGGAGAACTGGGACGATTCAGCCTGGAGAAAAGAAGGCTCAGGGNGAAGTAATCTGGACACAGTCTTGGGCAACGGCTCTAGGTGGCCCTGCTTGAGCAGCTGGGTTAGACCAGATAACCTCTACATATCCCTGCTGCCTCAACCCCTGTGTAACGTACAACGCTGCAGCCTGTCCTGGCTGCCACCTCACACTTACCCCTCTGCAGCAGAATCCTGCTTTGTTCCAGATTAACTTCCCTGTCCCACAGCAGGCGGTCGTTGGCACAACTGGCTGAAGACACCTGCCAGTCAGGCACCCCCCAGAAGCGCCGTGGCTGCCGTGGAATGGCTCCCACCATCACGGTGTGCCTCCGAGCCTCTGCAACGTCCTCTCCAGCTCTTCAGTGTCCACAGGGGCTCTGAGGGGATGGAAAGTGGGAGATGCAGAGCTGGCGTGATTCAGATGCTTTCCAGAAGGGCAGCAGAGTGCTGCTTGTCTGCGGGATCACACAGCCAGGGAAGGCAGCATTTAGTCTCAGCCATTCCCAACCACCCAAAGCAAAGGCCACACATATCTGGACCATCTCAGGCAGTGCTATCACCTTGATTGCCATTTAAACCACAAATGTTTTAAGCTAAGATGTGAACTCTCGTACCTGGCTCATATATCCCTTTTGCATGCCTTGCTGTATGAAACCCTGTGCATATGAACAGATTACTCTTTCTTTCTGGCACACATTTCATGCCTTGCTTTACAAGACACTGCAGCAAACTCTGGGCCTCCAGCTAACTCCTAGTCTCATGTTCGCCTCCTCCCCCTTCTACCCACAGCACAGGACATTTTTTGGCCCTACAGATAAGGAGAAGAGCTTGGAACTGCTTCCTTCACATAAGAGATGCCTGTCAGAGAAGGCAGAAATGAGGAGCCTGACAGTCCTGAGCCATTATGGCTCCCCACCAGCTTTCCCCAGCGCAAATACAGCAGTTCTTTCATGTGCACAGCACTCACCTGCTCAGATGTGCCCTTGATGCACAACAGAGATTTGCAGATGCAACACAGCTCACCTGAGGTCATAGTCCACCAGCACTGCAGCTTTGATGCCTGGAAGAGGGCATGGATGAGAGTTAACTCAGGCAGAAGCTCATGTTGCAACACCTTCAGAGTGGACAGAAGCCCTTGGACACCTTCACCTTCATACCACCTTTCTGGAATGGCAGCTCATGGGCTCTGCTAGCACAGGAACCTCTAGATGAAGGAGGAAACGGTACCTATTCCTGGAGGCTTTGCCCTCCCCACCTCCCTCCCCACACATCCCTTAAATGTGGGCTCATTGCAGCAGCCATCCAGAGGGAAGTCACCATCTGGGCATCCCAAGCCAGCAGCAAGCACTGGTCTGAAGGCCGGAAACAGCAGAGCCAGGCAAATGAACAAAAATTCTGAGTGGATGTTCAGAGGCACCAACAGCCAAGAGCAAAACCCTTCTGGCACCCTGCTCTGGCAAGTTCTGCATCCCAGCATTGTGCAGGTGGGAAGCCAGCCTCAGCAGGTCACTCACTGTGCTTGCTGCCTGACCTCACCTGCTCCATGAAACAGGCTGTTCTTTCATTACATTTCCAATAAGATTTGTAATTACAGGCTGTCATGGCCAGTCCCTGAGATGCAGAGAGCCCAAAAGCCACTGCCGGCAGTGCTGGGGACACGTACTGCCAGCAACCAGCCAGAACAGGATCTGCCGAGATACAGTACACCAGCAACCAAGAAGCACTTGCAGCAGGCCAAATCACTGGTGCAGTGTAACCCTCAGCTGTGGGTGGATGCTGAGGTGGTAACATGCTGTGCTCTGCTTGCCTGTTTTCCTCCTCCATCTCTGGGGGAGACTTTTACCATGACTTATGTGGCACCGTCAATCACTGTGAAGGAAAATCAGCAACCAACGGCAAGAATCAGCATGGTGCAGTGAGAGAAAGCATGTGTCCATGACAGAACAAATACACAGTTTCTCCTGCATCATTTCTTTCTTCTTCCCATGTCCCTCTGAAGTCACAGCCGTTTGCTCTCCTGCAGCAGCTGCTTTTCAGGAGATTGGATCCATAAGGAAAGCTTGACCTGCTGACACCACAAACCCACCCCAGCCGAGACATCAACACCAGTCATCAGGAGCTGCCAGCACTAGTCACATGCCGAGCACAAGAGGCTGCACCAAGTTTTACCAGATCAGATACTGTTGCTTGAAGCATCCTGTTGGAGAACACCAGAATTCCTTTGCCCACCCAAAAATGTCTACAAGTGCACCCTGGGATCTTCTTGTACAGCCCCCTGGAGGAGTGTCCATCAGCCTGGGATGGAGAGCAGCTGTCCAGGGGAGGCACTCCTGGCTGTGCTTAGCTCTGCCTCCCAAGGCACTTCCAGCCAGCTCTCAGCCTCCGACAGCACCCACTGTGTGCCTCCTGCCTCCCCACAGAGCAAGACAGCAATACCAGTATCAGGGAATCCTGCACTCCAGGCAGGGACAACAGGGAGAAAGAACATGGCCACCTCCTTTCTCCTCCCCCTGAGCCAAGCCAGAGCCCTACTTTTGACCACATGGATAGGACAGAGCTAATTCCAGGCCTCAGTGATGCTGCTTTTGCCAGTTTCAGCCTGTGCTAGTGCTCTAGGGTAAGACTTAAGGGCTTTGCCTCTTGTGAAAAGCCCATCTAGGCCTTCTTCCACCCCGTGCCCTGCTCCTGCCAAGCTCTTAGGCTCCCTCTGTGCTCAAAAGACAGGAGAGGCCCTGTGCTTTTGCCAGTGTCTCCAGCACCTAGAGCTATACCAGGCACAGCTTTCCTCCGTTCCCTTGCCTGGGGAAGGGCACTACACTTCAACAGCCAAGAAACACCCAGTGCCAAGGGACCTGCAGGGAGGGAGTGTGTTCACAGCACTGGGGCAGAAACACTGTGTTCCTTCGGGACACCGAGCCACCAGACCCTGACGTGGAATGACACAACTAGGCCTCGTGGGTGTGGGTCAAGGGCTTGGCTGACCTGCTGGTTCCACTCCTATTAGCACATCCAGGGGGAGCCCAGGACTAACAGACCATGGTCTCAGGTTGGTGGCAACAGAGCAGGAAGGGTCCCTGTACAGCTGGGCAATTCAGCAGCTGTACCACATGCCAGGCTGCAGCCTGCAAAAGGATCTGTTGCTATTTGAGCTGTACTGTGACAGCCACAGAGGAAGTGGGATGGGTGCAGGGCAGCTCTGCCAGCCAGAGAGGTATCTATCTGTCAAAGGACAGGCCTAGTAGAGCCCTTGGAAAGAGAAGCCTGGCAGAGCTGGCAGCAATGCTCTAAGAAGCTGCATGGAACCCTACTGGGCTAGTGTGGCCCCTTCAGGAACAGCTCTTCCTCTTTTCTTCTGAACAAGAGCCTTTGGCTTGGGCACTGCTGCTTGGGGCAGGGCACCATGCCTCGAGGCTAGCAGGGCCAAGAGTGGTCCTTGCACCATTTACACCACAAAAAACCCCAAACCAACCCCTAAGTGGCTTTTACTGCCTTCCTCTCTCCTGCTCCCTCTCCTGGGAACTGCTGAGACACTCATAGACTCACTGGGCTCCCTGGCAAGAGACACACATTCAGGAAGTAGAAGGGCTGTCAATAAAAGAGGGCCAATAGTCTTTCTTAGAATGAGCAGAACACAAAGCAAAAGAAGAGGCAACAGGAACTGCTGGGAACAGACTCCAATGGTCCTATTTGAACTCCAGGAGAAGGGAGAAAATCTAACCAGCACAAACACAGGAGTTCCCTGGCACAGTCTAAAAACAGAGCTTGCAAACTGCCAGCAGGCAGAAAGTTTCTGTCACAACCCTGAAGGAAGGCAATACTAGCAGTAATGCTGCCACTAGAGAAGGGTATCTGCACAGTTTGACAGATCAGGCATGTCACCATCAGGAGAGAGACAACACGTGAAGCTGGGGACCACCCTCCAGCACCGTCCATAGGAGAGGTGGCAGTCCTGGGGAGAAGCTGGCTAGAGAGATGCTAGAGGAGTAAACAGTCCCTGAAGGGAAAGATGGCCAGTGGCCATGGCTCTGGCACTATTCTAGAATTCAGGCTGCAGTGGAGGAGTTCACACTTGGTAGAAACAAGGGGGAGGAAGGAGGAGGGGAAGAAAGGGTTCAGAGGGAGGGAGCATCCTTGTCCCACTGAAAGGGCAACTGCTGCTCTCAGGGGTCCTCTGGAGGCCTCCTGCCATGCCAGATTTATGCAGCTGCAGAGCCTCGCTCAGTGCTGTCCCCTGCTAGTACCAATGGAGAGGAAACCCAAGCTCAGAGGGGAAGGATGGGGCAAGAGGCAGTACCCACGTTGGGAGTGCAAGCTCCTAGAAACCACCTGACACAGCTTCTACAGGGACAGACCCGCCACCTCCCTCTGCCCACAGCACTGCTTTGGTGAGGTGCTGCTGCTGCCCTTCCTCCCTCCCATCCCACGGGAGGGGGCATTGATGGGGCGGGTTGTGCAGAAGCCCTGAGGATAGAGCAGCCCTCTCTGCAGGGCACCTGGCTCGGTACCCAGGCTACAGGAGGCTGCCAAGGTACGCCCAGCATCATGCAATGCCTCTCCAGCCTCAACCCTGCACACAGGTGCCTCAGGGACTGAGCCCTTCTGCTCGGCCAAGTCAGGGTAACACAATGAAACCTCTCCTGGGAGGTGGCGGGGCCGCAGCAGAGCTTCCAGCCCAGGGACTTACCCCTTCTCCCTCGGATGCCCCACGTCGTGACATGGATCGCCTCCACACACCTTGCCCAGGTGCCTCGTGTGCAGCCAGCGATGCTGACAATAGCCTGCAGCTGGGAAGGGGGGGCTCACAGGGTCTGCAGGCAGATCCCACTATGCGACGGCCACCTGTGTATAGCTTTCCTCCCACGTCCAACCCCTCCCCACCAGCCTCCCCTCCATGCACGGCTGCCCCTCTTCCCAGGAAAGCACAGTCAAAGAATGAAAAGCAGCTTAAAATCCGGCAGGACAATTGGGCAGCTCTCCAAAGCCAGCAGCACCCCCTGCCCACCCAGCATAGCAAGCTCAAACCTCAGCGATACAGCCCCACGGCTGCCCAGCTCCAGTGTTCCACCGGGAGCCCAGGAAACCTGCAGCAGGCAGGGCAGGGAAATCCCATGCAGGGAGGACAGCTTACAGGGAGGACAGCCCAGGTTGAGGATAGACCTTTGTCTCTGCCTGCCTGTCTCGCTCGCTCGCTGCCAGAGGAGGAAGAGGGGGGCGGTGGGGGGACAGCGAGCAAAGATAACACCCCTAGGAGGGATGTCACAGCCACGTTAATCACTTGGAATTCCAGCCAGCGCAGACCCGGGCGCCGCAAATATGGGCAGCAAATGGAGATGCTCAAAGCTCTGAAATAATTGGATCCTTTCACAAGAGCCGAGCCCAGAATCCAGCACAGGAATTCAGTCCCTGCTGGAAGTCGAGAGATCAAATACACGGAGAGGCAGGCGCAGCACAAGCAATCCTCAGCCACTGCTGTATCCAGCTCCAGAGCCCTTGGCGCTGCTCTAATCTCAGGTGCCTTCCCAGCGGGAGCGAGGGAGGACCAGAGCGCAGAGCACGAGTGCCCAGCGGAGCCCAGCTGAGGACCGGCCCCTTCCCATCCAACTTACTCTACTTGTGGCAAGGTGCAGAAGCGCTGCCAATGCGAAAGAGGGTTTTGCGGAGGAGACCAGCGGCCTCGAAGTCTTGCCCGACCGGAGGAACTGTCCGTGGAAAGGAGACCCCTAAACTGCCGTCTGGCCTCCGTAGCCCTGCCAGGGAGATGCCTGGCCCGGCAGGCTTCCCAGCCCGCATCACATTCCCGGCGAGACGCACGCACGGCACATGTAGGCTCCTGCTCGGCGCCTCAACGGCAATGAAAAGGCACAGAGGCTTCTGCCAGAAAACAAAGAGGCAGCGGCAGAGTTGGGGGTGGGGAAAACTCTCCGCTGCCCAAGAGGATCCCTGCGGAGGCAGTAGGATGCTGCTGGGCTCCACCGCGGCTATTCAACCCCAAGAGCCCGAGGCGGCACCCACTCGCCCGGCACAGGGAGTCTGAAGGGTGGGCAGCCCGCACTCCCCTCCCTGGGGCAGCGCTGGGCGGGAAGTGCCGGAGGACACAAGCCAGGCCCAGGACAACAGCTGTCCACAAGCAGCGAATTCCTCCGGGCTGGCTCCGATTCACAAAAGGCTGCATCTTTTCACCCCGGTGTAGCTGCTGCGCACCATCGCCCACAGGGGAAGGTGCAGCCTTGGGGAGCCCCACGGCGCTGGCCCTGCAGCACCACAGTGGCCTCAGCAATTACCCTGAGGCAACAAAAAAGTGCCCGCAGTGAAAGCAAGCCTCCGGCCACCCAGGCACAGGGACTTGTCGGTCAGCTCCCTTTCAGCCCTCCTGGTCTGGCAGTGGTGCCAGGGAACGGGGACCGTGGCCACTTGCATGACCAGGCACGCTGGCTGCTCCAGGCCAGATCCTGGTGCCAATTGCAACCAATGGAAAATTTTCCTCTGTTGGTGATTACAAAGTCACAAGCCTGTGTAGGCTGTCACAGGATGGCTGTGAGAAGGCAAGTGGGTCTTGGCAAAGGGGTAGGGACCACTTCTGCTCTGCTCTTGCACAACACCTGATGTCTCTGGCCATGACCAGGGCACCAATGTGCTGCCACATCTCAGGTTCAATAACGATATTTGTACAGGGGGGTATACCCCAGGTACAAGCTGGACTAGGCCCTTGCCATTCTAAGTGATGCACAAATGTTAGCACTAACAGTACTTTTTATCTGATTTCCCAGGAGGTGGAATAACACACTGGGGTTGGTGTTACCAGAAGTCCTGCAAACTCTACTCCAACCCATTTATCTCAATTCCAGTGGTAAGATGACCACTTACAGTAACTCCCATCCTGTTATCTCCCTGTCCTGGGCTGTGCACCATGGGAAGCATGATCTGCATATGCAGAATGAAGAGCCTAGCCTGTTTTCCAGCAGTACATATTAGCTGGGTACACAGCCATGAGCCTCTGACAGGGAGCTCTGGTGGTGGGGTGGTGCTTTGTGAGTCAGGAGAAGACAGCACAGAAAACAGCAGGTGATGGGATCCCTTCTGCTCCCACCTCTGTCCACCTCTGCTGTCTCTTCTGTTTTCCCTCTGGTCACCACAGTATACAGCCACAGGCATCCACAGCTCCGTCTTTGCTCATTACCAAGCCTGCTCCTGCTGTACCCCGATGCCCTGTGGCCCCCCACACTGCCTGATCCCAGATGCACAACACTTCACCTTCCCCACATCCTTCACATCGCACTTGTATCTCCGCAAGTGTGCTCCTCTTCATTTTCAGCCCAATCTCCTTCACCACCAGGTGTTGTCCTGTTTCCATGAACACCCAAGTGGTGTCCTCAGCTCTTTACCTATGCTCTGTTACCTCCTGCTTGCTGCACCTTAACTTATCCCAGTTTCCTCCCATCCCTGATTGCCACATACCTATAGCTCCAGGAGCCCAAGCCTTCTTGCTCACACTCCAGTGATGAATCCTTGACATCCATCTGAAAGAATCACAGCAGCATCACCTTTCCCTACCTCTCCAAATGGTCACTGGGCACCGCAGAGCAGAGAAGAAAGTCCCAGAGATGCTGAATTACTCTGATCAGCTCCAGACACAGGCGTCAAAGCTACATGTTGGAAGACACAGTAGGCCAAGTGCCTGCATTGGGGAGGGCACCAAAGATTGTGCATGCAGCACTTGCCCCGTGGGAACTGCCCATCCCCACTGCAACCCGTCTTGCAATACACTTCCTCTTACTGTAAGAGCCCTGCAAGGGAGGTGCTTGAGCACAGGCACTCGGGCCTCCCTCTTGGTTACCAAGCTGCAGCCTGCAGATAAGGCTGCAGCAGCTGTGGGGACATTCAGCATCTTTTCCACTCCCTGTGCTAGGCATGTGCGTGGCACAGGGGGAGGAGATACCACACACACACACACACACACACACAGAGTCACACACACACACAGAGGACTGTGCACACCCACCCAACTCACCCTTATCCAGCAGCGGTTTAGAAAGGCTCAAGTCTAGCACAGGCCAGAGAGATGACATGGGCTGGGTAAGGATTCAGGCCATAAAGGTGAGGCTTTGTCCATCTTTGATTGTAAACAGCTGGACATGGCTGCAGCAGGGAAGGAGGATTTCCATTATGAATTCAATGTCCTGCCCCTTGTCACAGAAAAGGAAAGCCTCTCCTTCCTGTAGGACCGAAGGTGAGAAACACCCTGCTGGAATCAGGAAAAGGGTGTTGCAGTCTTCATCTGTAAACACTCATACTGTTTCCCATAATGAAGTCAAACACATGAGAACACAGGCCCCTAAGAAAGGGAAATGAGGGGATAGGAGGAACTGTCATGTCTGACTGCAGGCATATGCATACACAGGGCAGCAGGAGACAAAATCTAGCTCCTATTACATCCTGTCAAACTGCCAAAACCTCTTGGTCCACACACCCTGAACCACCTGTGGGGTCCCATCAACAGCAGAGCTGTGTGCCCATTGCATCCACCATGCTCTCCACAGGGGCTGGGCTCCTGCAGGGCTGCCAGGGCCTGAGCAATGCACACAGACAGGGATGCGCCCTGGATGGAAGAAGGAATCCATGTGGCACCTGGATGTTGCATGGAGAAGGAGGAAGACAAGCCTCAGCCGGTTCAAGTCAGGAGGAGGCCGGTGAGGACATGCCTTTGGCTGGTGCAGCTTGCAGGGACTACATGGCACTGGGGCACTAGCATATCAGCATCCTCCATCTTCACAGAAGCGACAGTGAACAGGGAGAGGCTCAAAAGGCAGCTGCATCCCCAGACAACACTTGTGTGCAGGACATGAGCCCCCACATCAGTTCCTGCAGGAGGCAAAGGCCTCCTAACTCTGCTTGCTGCCATTGCACTCGTGTTTTCCTGCACTGTGGGAACAGACAAATGCTCAGAGACCTCAGAAACCAGCCTAGCTGTGGAAACTGGGTCCAAAACGCCTTGAGATCTGACTCTCCTAGAGAGACAGAGCATGGGAGGGACTGGAGAGCTCTCCACGGGCTACCAGAAACCAGCTCATCCCCCAGCCAAGCAGCACTTGCACCTGCAACTGGGAACAAACTTCAGGGGCCTCTTGGCCCAAACCACCAGACCCTGCTGCTCCTGATGTGCACGGGTGTTATAACATATCCAAGTAATGGATGTCCAAATGGACATCCAATTAATGCCAGAGTGCCCTGAGCAGTATTGACTAATGAACACACTGTCAAGGACGGGAGAGCACACAGAGCAATCGCAGCGCAGTGTCAATGAGCCCAAGGGAAAGGCTGAAAGGATCAACTTGAGAAGCTATTTGAGGACTAACACAAGTTCATGGGAATATCCTAGACATTGAAAGACCACATAAAAGCATCTGAAGAAGCTGGACATCCACCCAGGTTCTACTAGATGAGAAGGCAGATGTAGTTCCTGCTGCAGGCCAGCTTGACCCAGGCGCCATGGATATGAGCAGACCCCTCTGCTTTGGTTCGTTACTCTTGCAGACTAGATGGGGCAAACTTTGTAAACACTCTTTGAGCACTTAAACACCAGACACAAGCTTCTGCATCATCAGACACTGGGATCAAACCTGGGATATACAATAAATTGTATGGGTGAGATTGTTTCTGAATACAAGGCTGACAAGACCATCAGCAGCCTTCTCGCAGAAGGACAGGATCAGGGAAAGAACAGCCATGAGAATAAAAGGTTGGCAAAGAAACAGAAAATACTGGGAGCAAATAATTCCTTCCAGGCAGTCCTTTGGGCTCATCTCAGCCTCCATCTGCTAAGGATGGTCAGACAGCTGGAACCTTTAAAAAGGCTACCGGTGACTTCCCTTCTAATCACCACTGTCTTTAAGACAGGAACCATGGCGAAGATAAACCTGGAGCCTTTTCAGCCAGGGGGCTGGGGGCCAGCATCCTCACCAGCCTTCCAACAACACCAGCATCCCCCTGTACATCATGGCTCTGTGCTGCCAGCAGAGCAGGGAGGATGATTTACACACTGTGCTTCACTGCCCACTGCGTTCTTGTGCTCATGTGGGGAGGCAATAATGTAGCCCTCCAGAGAGATGGGTGCTCCAGCTAAGACAGGCTCAGGCAAGTCAGTGAGCTGAGCAAAGCTGTTAAGGCAGTGCCTCCATCTCCTGGTACCGCTAATACCAAAGGGATGAGACCAAGTGAAGAGAAGGGGTTGGACAGACCAACACACTGAGTCCTCCATTTGCCTCCAAGCCAGTCAGCACAATAGGCCACAAGATGTGACATTGCCAAGCACCTTGAGAACTCCAGAACTGAGTAACAACAATGGTAGGAAGGGACCTCAGAGGATTTTTGCTCAATCCTGCTAAAAGCAGGGCCAAGCTCAAGCATATTGCTTGGGGTTTGCCCCTGGCAAGGGCTGGAAGTCACTAAATGTGGAGACTGCTTTCCTTCTCTGGGCCTACTCCAGAGTATAACTGCCTCAAAGGGAAGTATTTTTCCTAATATCTAATTGGAATTTCCCTTGTGTACTATTGCCTTTCATCCTGTCCCCAGGCACTCCCCAGGAGGGCCCAGCTCCAACTTCACTACAAATCCACATCTTCCAGCAGCAGTAAGAGCCCCCTGCACTGCCTTTTCTCTCTCAGGCTGCACTAGCCCACTGCACTCAGACTCTGCCCGGTGCACATGCAAGAAGCTAGAGTTCCAGATCATCTCTGGAGACTGCTGGAACCTGCTGGGCTTCTCCTGTCCAGCCAAGGGTACCACTGGGGAGAAGAGGAGATACCTGCACAGCTTGGGGATGTTGAAAAAAGAGATTCATCTCAGCACTGAGATCAGTAGGGGTTCCTTTTGTTCAAATATCTGACCACTGCTCTGGTTGGTAGCAATACGAGTGCCTGCTGCAACACACCTTGGTTATCCTGAGACAGAATTCCCAAGTAACTGCTCTAAGAAGTCTGGCCTTAGATACAGAAAGCTTTGGTTTTGCCACTGTGGCACTAATAGCAAACTTACCTCCATCAAACCCACAAGAGACTTGTTCTCAGGAGACATAAGCAGGAGAAATAGGAGTCAACTCAGCAGAGACCAGCTGGGCTAGATGGAAACTCAACAGCAGAGAGCAGGTCCCTGGATGAGGGAAGCAGCGACCCACAACCCCTGTAAGGGTCTACAGCAGAGCTGAGATTTTGGAGGCAGCAACCAACACAATGCCAAATATCCAGTAGATGATCCACATCCCAGCTCTCCCTCCATGCTCTGTTCACTCAATCCATCCTGCACTTGCTCTCTCAGACAATACTGGGCAGGACTTGACCAGTACAGAGACCTGCTCAGCTTGCCCCAGAGCTGGCTGGACACCCCACTGCCTGCAAGGGGATGAAAATCCACCCCTGGAGGCAGAGATACCTGGTCACCCCACTGCTCCCTTGAGGTGCTCATCTGGTACCTCCTGGGAAAGCCTCAGCACCAAGGATCCCCCAAGCATTTCCAGAACAGCAGTGTATCCACAGCTGGACATGTGGGCAGAGAATAGGTTCAGCATACAGCAAAAGTTCTGGCCTGTTCCCAAGCCACAGGTATTGCCTCCACCTGCTAAGCCCTGCGGCTTTCCGAGCTCTCCTCCAGGACCTTCACCCCATCTCCCAGGCACCTGGCATAGGCTGCCCTTGGGCTCCCTTAAAGCCCTCTCCTGGACAAGCACCTGCCTTCTGCTTCCCGCTGACTCATTCCCCTGTGATTCACCATCTCCTGACTAACTCGACCATTTCTGCCACAGTCCCGTGCCCACAAGTTGTGTGTGTTTGTTTCTGTGTTTGCTTCTCTGTATGTGTGTGCAACATGGACAATGACACAGACTTTGTAAGGCAGCAAACTGGGCAGGGAGCCTGGCCTGGCCATGCCAGAGTCCTGTCCTCTCGCAGTACTCAGCGTCAGGAGGGGCGGAGGTGACGCTGCTGGCTCAAGTCCACTGCTGGATGATGGGATAGAGGGGCAGGACCGGAGTGCTGTTCTGTGCCAGCACTGCTGAGATAAGGACTGACACTGAGAGAGGCTGCTTTACAGGAAAACCCATTCCCTTTATCAGTGCTCCAGCAGTCTGACCCCCATCACTGGCTGTGGGAGAGTTACCCGGAACAGCCATGCCTCAAATCCACAGGTGGGACATCTCACAGCTGACCTGTCTTTGGGTACAGCCAAACATGCCCCACCAGGCTGTGCCTCTTCCCAGTTCTATTCTCTAGTGTGGAGAGATTTATGGGAGCCACAAAAGAACTTATTCTAAGTATGGCTACAGTCAGCTGGCATCAGATAATGCCACTGGGCATGCAGGGCCCACAGGCTTGGCTGGTTCCTGAGTCTGGACAGGAGGAACCATGCACATGATTGATGTACACATGTCTGCTGGCTGCTCCTCTGACTGGCAATTCCCTAATGCTCAGAGATGAGGCTCAAAAAGGCTTTGTCCCACATCCTTTCCCTTCCCTTTTCCACAGCATCACCCCTTTGGAGTGCTCCCCTGTTAAGTTCAGTCTCCTTCTCAGAGAGGACCAGAGCAGAGAGAGGTAGCAGGAGGAAGATGGCACTGTGCAGCTGTGCCAAGTCCAGCAAGAGCAGGCGGAGTGAGCAGCTCTGCACATCCATCTGTGTCAAGGAGTACAGGAGAGCTTTGGTATGGGCAGAAGATGCTGGTCTGTGCAGCACACCTGGTCACAGACAAGAGGCCTGTTGTAGCTGGAGGATCCATTTTTCATTGACTACAGGAGAAAATTACTAGTACCACGCAGGCTCTTCTCTTGCCCTTCCCTCTCCCCATCCCATGGGTCAAAGTAACATTGACAAGGAGCTCTGGTACCTTTCACCCAGGAGCACTTGGCAAGCTGCAGCATTTTGCCACAAGCAGGTCACTCAGGACAAACCTTGCTGGTGCTGCAAGAGGACAAGTCAGTCAAGCATCATGTCTCCAGCAGAGTCACACAGCCCCAGCTGGGTCAGAAGGCCCTGACTGAAATTAAGGCCAGAGTAAACCATCCTATGGCCAGGGAGCAACAGACAATAATTTGGGTTGGGTTGTCACACATTAATAGGCACAAAAAATTATTTTCTGCCAAAGCTCAGGACTGTGTGCCAGAACTTCTACTTCTCTCTGGATTTTTAAATTTTTGATCCTTGCCGTGTGCATACAGAGCCTTTTCTTCCTTCTCAGGGCAGAGAGATCCAAGTTTTTGTCTCATGAGGTCCTGCAGGCTCCAAGACCTTCCCCTTTCTCTCACTAGGATGTTCCAGTTCGCAGGGTCCCTGATAGGGAACGCTCACCATGTGTCATCAGAGAGGCCAAAGGCAGGGCCAACACCATGGTCACAGTGTCACCAAGGTCACAGCACTGGGCAAGTTCCTGAATGAGCCAGCAGCCACCAGCTGGACAGACAGAGCATTTTATATGCACGTGCTTAAATCAGCCTGTCACCACTGAAACGATGGGCTTGTCTACACATTCTGGGAGTCCCTGAGGGAGCAGGAATGACCGTAGGAACTCTTGGACATGGAGAGGTCCCTGCAAAGGGAAAGTAGAGGGATGTGCCCTACATCCAGTTAAGCAGCCAAGGACTGCTCCAGTTTGAGACAGACTGTGATGATTTCCTGCCAGACCTTCTCTTGTGACTAACAGAGGGGTAACATCCCATCTGCAACACTCTTCTATAACCAGGCTGGGAGAAGGAGCAGAGAGGAGACACCCAAGCAGCTCTTGTTTCAGATACATCTTCCATAGACCAGGCGACCGAGAAGAGCTGCAGAGTGTCCCCCTGAAGTAGAGTAACCAGACCCTGCTGCCTTCAAAGAGCACATTCCAGGCCAGCAAACTGGTAACTGCCAGCAGAGAGGAGACCAGTTATTCACTCACCTTTATGTTAGAGGTGAACTTCTGCAGCAAGTGATACCAGAGGACAGAATGAGAAGAGAGGTTTTGGGGTAACAACAGATGGAGGAATTCAGGTTTTTTCAACTTCGCTCAGTGCTAAGCAGCAAGAAGTCCACAAAGTTGATGCTTCTACTGAAATGATTCCTAGTTACAAGGACAGACTCACAGACCAAGAGCAGTCCAGCTGCAAAGGTGAACAGATGTTCAGGTTCCCAAGAGCTCACAAACAAGGCTTCCATTTCCGTGTTCTCTTTCTCATTCACATATCTGCCTTTCTGGTGCTTGAAAAAGTAGAGCAGCATTTCAGCTGCTAACTTAGGTGGTGGCTACACAGACCCTCATGGGGTACTCCCTGGAGTCAGTTTTCAACTCTAAGGCAGAGCCCAACAGAGCATCAGTTCTTTGTTCCAAAAATCACATTCAAGGTCATCTTGTCCAATATAGAGATCAGAAGTGGAATTTCTCTGAACGAAGGATCAGGTAGGGGAGCATGCCTGTGGCAGGGGAAGGAGCTGCATGGCCAAATGCCTGCTAACTCGGTCTGTAAGTTTTAAGGACTAAACCACCTTTTCTGGTAAGTAACACAAACCCAAGTTTGCTAAAATTGGAAAACCCACTGTGAGGCTTGCAGATGATGCTCACCTTTCCTGCAAGCTGGAAACACTTGTTGTCTCAGCAGCCCTTATCAGCCCTTCGCCCTCAGTAAGGGGATGCTCTTGCTGACCCAGCACATCCTGCAGTCCTCCACACACATCCTGGGCGGACTGGCTGCCTGGCTCTCGTCACCTGAAGCTCAAGATGGAAACTAGCTGTGTTCTCTTTTCACCTTGTTGCAGGAAGGGAAGCAGAGGTTTCTGCCGTCTATCCCTTCCCTAGCTCCTTTTGCTGGATCCTCTGCTGCTGTGTCCCATAAGGCATACTGAGCAGACAACATTAAGCAGAGAGGCTAGGAGAGCAGTTAGAACTCGGCTTTCCTGCATAAGTACACATGAAAAATCCAGTTTTAGCTTGGGCAGGCATTGAAAAGTCAGTTTTCTCTTCTGTCAAAGCAAAATGTGTCTGCAGGCACCAGTGACTGTCTCCTCTTCTGCATTTTGGAAAGACCCTTCCTTGCAGGCATTGCCTTTTACCTTCTGCAGCCTTCACCAGCCCAGAGCAGGCTGGAGAGACCCAAGTTCTGGCTACACCAGTGATGCTGCAAATTCAGGCACCATGTGTGGAGGCAGCTGCAATTGCAATAGGGGAAAGGGGAAAGAACAAAACCCAATCACCCAAAAATCCCAGGGCAGAAGGTCCCCAGCCTTGTGTTCAATAATAATTTTTCTCAGGATACAGTTTCAGTTTTCACCTGGTGTTAAAGCTATCCACAAAGTTGCTCTCACTGACTTTCATAAAATCTTTTCTCTCTGCCCCACTTCCAGCAGGGATCTCAATTGCTGCTGCCTCCCAGCAAAAGGGTCTCCATGACCTTTGTAATTCAACACACTGGGAAAGGCTCAATCCATCCCCTCTATTCCTAGCCCAACACAGACCTTAAAAGCCCTCTTTGTTCCTGTGACAAACCCTATCCCACAACTATGGCTTAACCCTTAGGGCACTGCTTCAAATGAAGAGAGTTTCACAGAAGCAAGGGGGATTGCAGCACGGATGGGAAGCTGGACCCACCCTCCACTTACAAAAAAGCTGTACTATAACAGTCTGTTGGTGGCTTGCAGGATGCATCAGATGCACACAACAGGGTTGAAGGGATGTCTGGCCATGCTTATCATCATTTCAAACTACTGTGCCCCACACAGACACAGTGACACAGGCAGGGGTTGGGCTCACAACTTTTTACAGAGTCTTGGTTTTGCTTCACCTGCCCTCAGTACGGCAGGTTTATTACAAAACATGCTCCGTGCATGCAGATTTGGGGCCACGAGAAAGGAATATGGTAGGGGAAGGAAGCAGCTGAGACTGGGCACCCCTGTTGTCAATCTTGCAAGGACTCCTTTGCTGTTCCTGTTCCCATCTAGAGCCATTGCTCCATGACCAGGAGCAAAGCAGAAGCAGCCATCCCATCCAATGGAATGGGATGCCAGGCCATCACCTGTGAAGCCTGAATGCTGATTCTTGCCCTGTCTGGCATAAGCTCAGACCCACATCCTAGTCAGCAGCACATAATCACATGTTGGAGGAAGCAGTGCCATGGGACTGTGTGCAATTATACACACACTGTACATGGGAATGCAGAGGGGATGGAAGGCACAGCCAGCTTTCCCTTTCTAGCATGATTCCTGTCATGGGAGAAGGCATTATGGAGCCTGGGATGCTTTGCAGCACCCAAAAATGCCAGCTCTGCAGCTGGAACAGTGACACCCTGAAACACCATCTCCACGGCAGGCAGAACAGCCTTGTACTACTGTACCCCAAAACAACACCTCTGCAGACAGGATGGGGTAGGGTTACCCTGCAGCACCCAGAAATGCCATTTCCTACCAGCTGCTGTAACTTCCCCTCTGCCCCTTTCCAGTCCTGCTCCACCCCTCTCCTTCTCCTCAGGTCAGAGGGAAACTGAGTCACAGCTTCCCCTGCCCTGAGAAAGGAGAGCAGGTGGGCAGCCCCAGCTTCTTGCACATCATGGAGAGTAGGGCAAGACCTCTCGAGAACCCCAGGGATGGGGAGAGAAAAAGGTACCCACATGTCCTGCACTGAGCAGCTATCCGAAATGCGAACCTTCTCTGTTCCCACACCTCTTGAAGCAGAAGGTGGCCCTGATCTACTGCTTGCCGTATGGACTGCATCCAGCTCTGCTGGGCTGCATCTGGCCCCACAAACTGACCCATGTGCTCTCTGGCACCAGAGGGGACCAGGACACACAGGGCTCTATACCAGATGCATGTCATTTAGAATAGCCCAGAAAAAAGGAAAAAAAAAAATTAAAGACCCAGATAGAGTACTGTAAACCAGAGGATTGGCCTAGGTCCCAAAAGGCTGATAGGGAATTGGATGATTCCTTGAGAGCACATCAATTCATTCTTTACTTTAAAAGATTCATGTGTTTGAATGAAGACTTGATTCTCTGGCCCAGCTCTCGTAGCTGATAAGTTTCCAGGTACTGACCTCAAGCACTCTTGTTTTTACCACACACCTACAGAAACCCTTTTGAGGACCTGCTTACCAGTTATGCTTCACAGGATCTACAGCAGTGTTCACCCACAACACAATCCTTTAAAATCCCTGCCTGGTGCACTACCAAACCACCACCTATCTATCTGCCTTGTAGAGAGAGAAGCTAAAGATTTGCTCATTCAGGCTCTGGGTCAGACATCACATGAATGTTTTTGAAGTTATGGTTTCATTACTGTGTTTCTCAAGATTGCACTGAGGTTCAGAGGCCAGCATCATCCAGTTCAGCCGGGCCGCAGAATGGAAAAGCAGAACTTAAGCTGCAAAAAATGCACAGCTATTACATACTGCTCATTTGCAATCTCCTGGCATCTTTTCCCAGGCTCCTGTCTTCTTGGTTGGCTTGCTCCACCTTCCTGAGGACTCCGTGAAAACTGACCCTTTCACCCCTCCCCCGGGAAGTGTGTTAAGGTGGTATTTGCTGCTGTTGTCATGCAAAGCATAACGTTATTGCAATACCCTTGCCCCAGCTCTATCTCCCAGGACAACATAACAGTAGATGAAATTCATTATCCCCTATCACTTTATGACACTATCTTTTCATTTCTCTGTTAACACACATCAGAGACGTATCGAGTTTCAGGCAGGCTCACTCTAAAGGAAATTCTCCCTCCTTGCTTACAGGGATTTGCACAAGCTATACCTTTTGTTTTCAGTACCATAAAAAAAAAGCCCAAACCAAACCACCACCACCAAGGAATAATTTTTAAAAATCCCCGAAAACCACAAACCAAAAACCACTCCAAAAATAGCACTTGGGGGTGCACTTAAGGACAAAATTTGACTTTTCTTTCCAAACCACCACTTTGGTCAGACCTTTCCCAGGCTCTGGAGGGCAGCATTCTCACTGCTGCTCAAATAGTTTCATCAGCAATGTCTGGGTCCTGTAGTGAGGAAGCTTTAATGGTGAGATGCCTTTTCCTTCCCAAAAGCACACAGCATATGAACACAGGCATTTCCTGGTAAACTGTTCCTCCTTGCTTCCAGCCTCTGCTACAAGGGTGGCCTCTGATAGCAGCCTTCCTCCGGAAACACCGCTGCGTTTTGCTCAGCTACTCTAACAGTGTCATATTGTAGGGAAACAGAATTAAACAGAGCTGAAATCTATAATAAATCATTCCTAGTGAGCTGCCAGGGAGATCACTGCACAGTAGAAAGAGAGGAGCTGCAAGCCTGTTTTCTCAACAAATCTAAGCCATGAAACCCTTTTGGTTAAAGGGAACAGGCACAGTAGCAAGAGGAGCATTTTTAGGATGGCAGATTGATGCCACCAATTTTTCTGTTCTCTCTCTCCAGATTTATCACATGGCCAGACAGATCATTGCAAATACCTTAAGAACCCAGACTACCAGTCTAGGGCAGAGTATGGCAGAACAAACCCAGACAAAAAAATCCTGAGAATATTCTACTTCCTCAAAAACTGCTCATATTTTTAGCTGTTGCTGCTGTTAGAAGATTAATTGAAAGCTCAGATTCACTACTTGATGCCATAAGTGCTTCATTTTGCTGGCAGCCACAGCAGAGAGGATCCTGAGAATTACCCCCTTTGTCCACCGCTGGCCCAGCTATGCTAATCTCATCAGCAATGCTGGTATAGAAAGGGCTGAGTGGCAGTGCTAACCTGACCATGCTGTGCTGGCTCTGCACAGCTCCAGCAGTGCTCGCTGGCAGTAAGAAAACCCGCGTGCACAGTCTCCAGACATTTTCTCCAGGTCTGAGTTGAACAAGAAGTTGGCTCCTGTAAGCTGTTCTTTATGCATCTTCCAGACAGGATAATCTATACAGCACTGCTGGACTCAGCTGTCTTCTCACAATTTAGGGAATGCAGGTAGAAACAGCCACCAAGTCAAAGTTTCCTCTTGGTCCCAATGATTGGCCCCAGTGATTGACCCCAATGTCTCTGCTGAAATCCCCGCCACTCTTCCTGCAGCAGTATTCAGGTTGCTTCTGATGTCCCAGAGGACACTGGCCAATTTTCCAGAGTGACACTGCTCAGGATGGTGTTCACATATTAGTAGACATGCATGTCCTTGGGTTGCCTTAGGTGATGGCAGCAGCAAAGTGCAGTAGCATGTAACCCATGCAGTACTGTCCAATCTTCAACACCACGGCTCAGCCAGGAGGAAATCTCTCTTGGCTGCCTCTCCCTAAATGCTTATTCCAGCACTGCCTGCCTTAACTCCTCCCCAAATAGGGAGCAGAGTATGTGACCCCCTTGCCTCTGGGCTTTTCCAATCCTTTGCGCTGTGCTCAATAATGCATACAATGAGCAGGCAAGACACAAAAAGAAGGAGCAGCACTTCAAAGATGACACGGTTGTAACTCGTGGGGTCGCAATGCCCCAGAGACTGAGCCTTGGCAAGGGATCTTGGTATGAAAGGTGCTGTACCAATATTAAAAGAGAAAACACCCTCTGGCCAAGGAAATGGCAATTCTCATCCTAACGCATATGCATAACCCAGAGCCTCATTTGGCGGGCTCTGCATCATCCATGATATTTCACAGTACATCCTCAGGCCTCAGTCCAGAGGAAAGATGAGAAATCACAGGCTGTGAAAGTGGGGTTAGAAAGAACTACAGTGCAGCCCAATGGAGTCTGACCATGCTCCCACATCATCTGTGGCCATACTACATTTTAATGCCAACTCTCACACCAAGTGACAAAGGTGACATGCATGTCCTTCAGTGTGACGTACCAGTGTCCTAGCTTCCTCCTTGGGAAGGAAGCTATTGCTGCCCGTGCAGAGCAAGAGGTTTTCCTCTGAAAGGGGAAGGAGCCTGTTGGAAGCAAGAGGGAGGAAGCACACAGCTGTCTGCCACAGGCAGCTTTCCCAGAGCCTCCATGTTGCAGCTTTCACCTTATTGTTTGCTCTCCTTTGGGAACACTAGGGTCTGGAGTCCAGGGGGCATTTTTCAAACAAGTCTTGCCTATTTGGGGATTTTAAGATGACTGGAACTGTAGCACTGGACAGCAGTAGGCAGTCTATACAGATCTTACAGTAACCCCAAATCAGATTGGAAATGGTGAAACAGTTCTCAGGGGAATTTCCGAGGTCTTGTACCCTGGTTCAGAGTTGAAAGGACAGGTCACAACTTCGGAAAGGGTCATGACATCTGTGAGTGCAAGGCCATTTTGGGTAGCTCACAAACAGGCATCCTTTCCCATCCATTTTTGCCTGAACATCCTAGTCCCAGACAAACTCTGGCCACCTCATGGCAAGCCCACATATCTGACGCCAGAGCATTCTCAGAGAGCATTGTTCCCCTCTTGCTCTGGGCTGGGTGCAGAGCTGTGGGCAGGGTGTCGTAGCTCACTGTGAGCAGTGACCTTTGACAGGCGTTTACAACTCATACAGCCATCCATGTTGACATGGGCAAGCTGTGCGTGTTGCCAGCAGGTCTTTTCCCCTGACTCACATCCAGGCCTTTAGGTATATCATGGATGACAGGTCAGGTCTCAGCCACACTCATGTTATGGCCAGGCTGGAGATTGCTTCCTGAGCCATTCTCTCTGTGTAGTGAGCATACAATGTTCCCTGCTCCCTTCAGCAACAGGAGCCAACTCTCTACCAGTGTCTGGAAAGGGGTCTACACAAAGGTAGCTTCAGAAATGTTTATTTGACCTCTCGTTACCTGCCCCAGAGGATGGTCTCAGACTGTATCAGAGGGGTCATGAGAGCATCTCCTCTTCCTCAAAGTACAAATACCCTGGAGCAAGGCAAACTGGCTTTCCAAGGTGGACGGCACGGTACTGGGCCAGGCATCCTGGGAAGGTGCAGGCGTGGCTGGAGCCACTTATATTGATTAACTGAGGATAAGCAAGGGCAGCAGAATGACTTGCTTTCCTCCACTGTACAGTGAGAGGGCGCAGGAGACTGGTTTCCTCCTGGCTGGGCCTGCTCTCCAACTCAAAGCTTCGAACAGAACAGGTCTATAAACAGGAGCTGCCTGCCCATGACCCAGTGAAAGAGCAGAGAAGATGGACAAAGCAGCCCTGGTCACCCACCCTAAGGCTGCTGCAATGAGAACAGCTCCAGAAGCCAGATTTTACTGCAGGAGCCCAGTGGTGCTGAGCCCATGGCACAGCTGTGATGAGTCTGCATCGAGGGCTGTGGCAGCTTGCACATTATCTCTGGCTGCTCTTCTGCCATGCCAGCAATGCTGCCAGTTGCAAGTTGCCGTAGCAATCCCCTCCAGCATGCCCCTGTGTCTCCCTCATCTCTATTCCCCCAAGCCTTACTGTCTTCTCCCCACTGCCTCTCACATAAAACCTGCTGCGCAACACGCAAAATTTAGACTTGATGCTAAGGGGCTATTTATCATCCCAAAAAGGAAAGGGGGCAGAGCTGGAAGCCCACTCCCACAAGCTGTCATCCCCACCCACTTCCTGGACAAGGAGCCTACTCTGGACCCAGGTGCAACGCACTCCACATTGCGTCGTGTCAAGGCACAACACAGACTGCCAGACGTGGGGAACAGAGGCCCCTCTAACTGCACCTCCTGTCATGCTGCGGCAGGCAGAGGTACTTCAACCGCCTCACCTGTCCTACAGTGCCTGCTCCGTGGTGGTGGTATGCACTCCCTGTTGAGCCCAATCCAGGCCCACACAGCAGCCTGCAGGTCACAAAGCCCCACAAGCTCTTTCTACATTGTGGCAGGGACAGGTTTGATAGGAATGGGGGTTCCAGACCCTCCTTGGTGCATCCTTACAGGTATCTCTTGAGTCTCTGATCTCCTGTTCCAGCCAGTTTCCACTTCAGGCAGGTCTGTTTTGCTGCACAAAACCTCACTGTGGCCTGAATCAGAGACAGGATCCTGCTTTGTTTCCTGTCCTAAAAACTCTCCTCTACTGCTGCTACATGCCCCTAAACAGTTACCCAACACGAGCTGTATGCAGAGCTCTTCTCCCTTTCACCCCTCCCACATGGGCACAAGATGCAGGGACAAGACAAAGGAGCCTGTTGAACCACACTCAGGCATGATACCCACCAATATCTTTAAAATGAATGAATCGAACAACTTCACAGACAAGGGGAAAAAAAACCCCAAACTTCGATAAGCTCTGCTTCCCTTCCCATTCTGCCCTTTCCCAGGCATTGTAGAGCCCACCACAACAAGTTAAATCACTTGAGGGGTATAGCAGAAGCTAGCAAAGCCTCGGTCCTGATCCAGGATGAGTCATGGAGCTCAGAAGGCCATGCAACTTCCTTCTGATACTATCAACCATGTCTTACACAGCTAAAAATAAAGATGAGCCAAAACTACAGAGCCACATCTTGCCTCAACACGAAACTTAGCAATGCTCAGCACTGTTGAAAAATCACCTGAGCAGGTGGAAACCAAACAGTGCAGAGAAGCCAGAAGTCTTGGGTGTACCAAGAAGGGAGAGGCCAGGAGGCCTCACCTTGTGCCACGCTGGGCTGGAGGATGGCAGTGGCAGATAGCAAGCAGCCATACAGAGATGGCTGGAGCCAGGCTTTCATCTCACTCTGCTGTGGACTTTGGAGCATGTATATCCACACCTAGGAGTTGTGTGGAAGGCTGTTTTGTGCAACACATGCTCCCATCTGAGAAAACAGGAATTGCCTGCTACAAACAGGAAAGATGCTGCATTTTTGGCAGGAAGAGGTTGGAAAGCTGCAGCTTGCTTCCCACAACACAAGACATGGGCACCCACAAGGTCCAAAGGGTGTTTGGAGCTAATGCTAAAAAAAGGAGGCACAAACACATCTGATATGGCTTAGACATTTTAGGTAAGTGAGGAGTTCAAAGTTCTTCCTAATCCCTGGGACACTATGCCCCAGCAAAACCTTCACACATAGGGATACCGGACTCTCACATAGCTCTTAGCAGGGAGCTGTAGGATCACACACCAATAGGAGCCCAAGAGGGACACTGACAATATTTGGAAACCTAAAATAGCCTCAGCAGATGATCCTCTGCTCCATTCTTGGGAGCAGCAAGAACCGAACAAGGATCCAGCTGTCCCAACACTCCCATGAACAGGATCTTTGGATGCCCAACCTACTTGCACCAGAGATGGAAGAGTAAAAAGGGGGTTCCTAGCATAACTCCAGTGCCAATACTCATAAGGAACCCAGAACCCCAGCTCTGAAGGAGGGGATAATATTTTCCTGTGGTCTTCAGTGGAAAGACGACCTACTCCTAGATCAGCTGGTCAGTATAAAGGACAATGACAACGCCCACACACTAAGAGCAGGTTAAAGGATGTTAGGCTGACTGCTTTTCCTGGAAGATAAAACTTCCACTTTGCCCAGCTTGGGTTTCCCAGCAAATCATTCCATCCCATCCCCAAGAGAGGCATTGCAAGTCTGTCCAAGAGTTTGTAAGCTGTAACAGCTACCAGATCACTGCCAGCTGCACTGAACTAACGTTGTTAACTAGACCCAAATATAAATTCACTGGGATCACCTGGGTTAGGCAATATACAAACCAGAGAAGCTGTCCACTGGCTGCGGCCAATGAACAGGAGGAACTACTTTACACATATATGTGAGATTTGCTGTCCATGAAGATATGAAACTAAATGGTCAGTAAGGGTGAGCAGGAGAAAAGTGGGTCCAACGCTACCCAGAGAGTGGTGAAGCACTGCAACCGGTTGCTCAGAGAAGCTGTGTATGTTCCACCCCTGGAAGTGTTCAAGTCAGGTTGGATGGGGCCCTGAGCATTCTGATCTAACAGGTGGAACCCCTGTCCATGGTAGAGGGGGTGGAGTTCAATAATCTCTACGGTCTCTTCCAACCCAAGCCTTTCTATGCTTCTGTGGTGAGCCCTGTGCTAAAATACCCCTTGTCGAAATGCAGGGGAGCTCTGAGAGGATGCTGCGAGCTTGGTGGACTGTGATCTTCAAACAGCTCCAGGAGAACTGAGGACAAACCTTTTCTCTGGTCTTTGCCACATAATGTCTCTTTTCCATCTCTAAGATATAAAATCCTGTCCTGGAGAAGGTATTAGTTATTGCCACAACACAACTGGGTAATGGGGCTGCTCAGCTGTTACCACATTGTGTGATCAGAAATCCACAGCACAGAGCACTGACATAAGTGAATGATTCCTTCCTTCCTTCCAGCTTCACAGGTAAATCTATCACTGCCTCACTCCCTGTGGGTACCACTTCACCATCAGACTGAAGAATGAGATGGCCTGAGGCCCAGCTTCCAGCTGTCTCTGGACTGGCCCCAACTTTGCTGGCAGACACTTCAGAAGAAGAGCCACAGATCCCGGGCAGCCTTGCATCCCAAACTCTTTCTTACCCGTATAATTTCTCCTGACCAAATCACATCTGAGCTTTAGGATGGGAGAAAGGCTCAGCCCGACCTACTAGAGGTGCAGTGCTGATGAGGATTACCTTCCAGGTGAGAGCACACTGTGTGGGTGGGGCAAGAACTGCTGCATCCTAGGTAGGATCGCAAGCATCCAGGGACAGGGTAAGAAGCCCACAGACACCTCAGGCTACTCCAGGCTGCTTCCTTGGAACAGGTAACATATCTTGCCAATGGCAATACAAAGACTACTTGTCCTCCTGAAACACTTCGCTGTCACCCTAAGCCTCATACACCAAGGCCAAGCTACAAAATCCTGGGAAAATACAGGCAGAGCTTAACTGCATCTAGTAGAGAGTGTGATTATGTGTGCTACAAGTTCTGGGTGAAGTCTCAGCTGGGTTTAGGTGAAGGACAGCAGAGAACAGCAGCTGGAAAATGCTCCCATTCAATTCTGCAGGCATGCAGAGGGACAAGTGCAGCAAACAGCACAGACTGCAAGTTCCCACAGGCTTAGACCACTCTTGAGCTCTTGACAACTGTGTACAGGGTTCAACAGTCCTAGCAGCACCAGTTGCACACATCCAGGTTCCCTTTGCCACACACAGGTAGAAGGCAGAAGCCTCCAGCAAGACTTGGCCATGGGAGAACCTCCCTTGTGTGACATCTATCCCACAGAGCTGCTCGGGTGGGCCAAAGACAGGAGATCACAGGGTTCCCTGCTTCTTCAAACAGCCCTGGTGAGGAGGGGAAGTTGGTAGTGATTGAACAGTGCTAACCTTGGTGTAGGGCTGAAGCGGACAGAGAAGGTAGCTCTCAGGTGTCAGTAACTGCACTGTGCTCTTGGGATTGCTTGTTCTGGCTGTCCTGGGTCACCTGGAAAGACAAGTGAACAGATGCAGGTTCAGCTCAGCAGAGGAATACTCTGCCCACTCAGGAATACTGGGGCAGGCAGTAATTCCTCATCCAAACCAAGTGGCTTAGTGGCCCATGCACGAAAGTGAGAGAGCCCAAGCACCCCATGAGCTCAAAGGTTCTGCCATATCTTTTACCAGTGCTGAGGCCATCCTTCCAGTTGCAGTCTTGACCCCCTCCTGGGTTCCAGCTATCCCTCCAGTTCCCCGCATTACTCCAAGTGGTTGCATGGATGGTTTTCCAGAAAGGGTTGCTAAGGTCACGGTCACCATCCCCCTTCCCCGGATTTCAACGGGAAGTAAAGGCCCTTCTATGCCCTTGGCTTTGTTCTCCACCCACGCAGCTGTAGGCTGCTCCACCATAGAGGCTTTGCTGGTACTCAAGTGGGTGTGCTGGCACACGGTTCATCTGCAAGAAAAGGCGCTGGCTGTGCTCTCCACAGGCCACCCGCTAAGCCACTCCATGGGGACAGAGAGTCAGGACAGGGAGGGACAAACTCCACTGCTGGAGAGACACCCCTCCCAACAACCCAAACAGACCAAGACAAATCCAGTGCCGCAGCGTTTCCCAGGCTACAGTGAAGGGGGAAAACGACAATTGCTTAATAGAAATCTCCAAGAGGCCTGCCAACACCATCACAAAGATGTTGTTTAAGTCTCCTCCCCAGGCTCCCAGTGCTATAATTACAGACCACAGGAGATCACACTCTGTGGGGGCTAGGTCCTCATGCCTAGCAGGTCCTGAAAACCAGGACAATATCAGCTTCCCCAAGATCAGGTCTGACATTCTCCTGGCCTCAGGTATGATGAGCAAAAGCTGCCCAGGGACTTGCCCAGCTCAGCTTGCCATCCTGCACAGGCAACCACCCTGCAGCACCCCTAGCAGCACAGCCTAGCTCTGACCAGAGAGGAGCACTGCAGGCAGCCAGGCTGGCACTGCCCCAGGAATAAGGCCTTCTCATCCTGATGCAGGGAGGCACTGCCACACGTACTGGTGCACTGGCCCATAAAACAGTCATGAAGGCATCCAGAAAGTTTGTGCTTAATGTCACCTGCACCAGTGTCCCAGGAGAGGTCCCACCTGGAAGTTAGTCACAAGGACCATTTTTTTTTGACAGCTTACATAAGCAGAGCAACCTCCATGTTGTGGCGTGTTGTGGGAAAGATCACAAAAGAAGAGATATGCTTTTGGTGGATCCTGGAAGAACCCAGCACCTGGGGAGACATTCCCAGAGCCTGACAAGCCTCGGTGTGAAACAGCACTGACTGAAGAATGGGGTGACACGGAGCTGCTGCCCGGCCTTTCTTCTGACTCCTGAAGGCATGAAGCCAGACATGGGCCTTGGGCCTCTGCCTCCCTCCTTTGTCTGTCCCAAACCAATGGTATAACACCCCCAAAAGGTTTGTTTATTTGCCTGTCACTCAAACCTGCCTTAAGAACAAAAAAAGATATAGAAAAGATTTGAACCTAAAGAAAAATCAGAGGTAACGGATGAATGCCTCTTTCCCTGCACTCCAAGTGAAACATCTCGGGGTTTCTTTCTTTCCTTTTTATATTTCATACCATGCTTTGCTCTAGGGTGGGTGTATCTGTGAAGTTTTGTTTTTCTTTTAATTACTGTGCTGTGATATAGAAGGTTTTGGTTTTCAGTTGCTTGGTGCCCATTTGTGTAGCTTGCTAGTAGATAACCCTTATAGCCACAGTGTAATTTTGTGGTTAAAATGTTTTCCAAGACTTAAGGAATCCTCTTAAATTGTCACAATTTGGTATTAATAATCTTGTTATTTCATTAACTAAGTAGAGTCTGTCCATGGTATTGTAGTGCTGGTAGCTCTTGACAGCAAAATAACTCACAGGAGGGCTCACTGAGGCGTCTTGTTCTCTCTCTTGCTATTTAGTCAAGTCCCTGACAAAGTTCCCATCCAAATCCAGTGAACCTGTTAGTGAAAGGTTTAATTAAACCTCTCGATATTAAACCTCTAATAGACTGGTTTAGACACTCTTTGGGGGGGGGACGGGGACACTTAATAGCCAAAAAAATGTATTAATACCCATAGGGCAGAAATTATTTTTTTTTTTCTGTTCCCCGTCACATGACATGTGCATATGTAATTTAAACATGTATTTAAAACCATCCACCAATTTTCCCCACTCTACCACACTGTTTTTCGGAGAAGGTGTGAAAGGCTCTAAGCCTCAGCAGTGACAAGAATTGCTTTGGACATGGCTGAAGTACTGCCACCCACATACTGCTACAGCACAGGAAACGATGGCAGTATATCTGACAGGGATGGGTTGAAAACACTCCCCAGGAAGAATGCAATTACCCCAAATGGACTGAGGCCAGGAGATCTGGATTATCACCTCAGCTCTTGCATAAAGGGCTTTGTATCTTTGTTCACTTCCAACAAGAAGAATCACAGGGTAAACATCAGCCCTGGCCCAGGACATGGATTTGTTACTAAAAAGCACTTCCAGCTGAATCACTAACTTCCCACTGTCCTTTGTCCCACTGTTCCCACCTCCTTTGAAGGTTTCCCAACCAAGTATTGTTCTACCATCACGCTGCTTAGCTGGTGGGTTGTCCAGGCCGCAGCATGGGTGAGTATGACTGCAAACCACTGGCCAGTCCTGAAAAAGCTCTCTGAAATGCAGAGCATGTGAGCTCAGCTGCTCTTCATTCACGATTCACAACCAGCTGAAGACACAGATGGAAACAGGGGGAAAACATGTTAGTAGGCAGCTGGGCATTCATGGGCCAAGCAAGGGAGACTGTGAAAGACAGGAGCAATGCCAAAGGGAGGATGGAGATTTATAGACAATTCCCAGCCAAAGAAAATAACTTTTAAAGCAGGCCTCAAATTTTGTGGACCATTCTCTAGTGGTTGTATTCTCTAGTGGTTATATTCACCTGGCTCACTTGTTCATCAAAATCAAAAAACAAAGCTGGTCAGAAAACAGGCACATCGAGGAGCAGAGGTGCCAGGTGCTGCAGACAGAAGGAAGGATCAGAAACATGGTCACATGGCATTACCAGGACACGGAGACCCACACACCCCACTGGAGAAAGGGGGTCCCTGAGAATGATGTGAGGAAAAGAGGCATCAGGCAAAACCCTCTCACAGGAGACTCTCACTGAGTAACCTGAAAGTAACCCTCCACAAGTCATCTGCTAACGTACAAATGTCTCCTTTCAGGATTTCTCCCATGCTGCCCTTCACACCTGTCCTGCTTCAAACCTGACTCATTAATTCCTCCAGCTACCAAAGCCCCTGATAATTTGATTACAGCTCCATTGACAGTGTGCTGAGGACACCACTTTTCTAACTATAAGGCTTCACTTTCTCCTTTCACATCTGTGATTGCAAACCTACCAACAACAGGTTTTCTTGTTCTGCATTCAGGAAGCATTCTGGCCCCAGGCATAGTGTATTTCCACACAACACATGATGGTGCCAAGCAGATCCAGCAGAGGACAAATGTGGGCAGGCCCAGAGCAGTAAGGGTGGGTAAAGGGTTAGGGTAAAGGACTCAGAAAGAGTCGAGTCATTGACTTTGAAGAGTCAGGTCAATAACTACCCCCTTGAATTACCCTCAGATGCAGTGAGCAAAGTCCAGGTATCTCTGATCTCTGTTACTCAGCACTGCCATGCAGAAATGAGCTAGGCCAAGCTGCTGGTAGGAGGTAGCAAGGAGGAACACCAGCAGAGTGGATGTGCTTCTCTGCCCTCAGAGGTCCCTTGAACTCAGGGAGGGAACTTCCCTTCCTCCTCCTGCTCCACAGGCTCAGAAGACCTGAAACAGCTGACAGAAAAGGGGCTGGGAAAGCTCAGCACCACCAGATGAGAGAGGGGCTGGAGGCTTCATCAGTTATGGAGGAAGCCACCAGGAATGTAACAGCAACCCTACCAGTAAAATTAAAACTTTCTGAAATTCCCTAAAGACAATTCATAGAGAAGGCAGACATGGAGAGCATCAAGAGCTGCTCTGCCCAGCTTGTTGTAAAGGCATGGAGGCAGGAGAGCTCCTCAGCAAGCTGTGCTTCAAATAGCAGGGTTCCCAAAGTCCGTGCAGTGACCCCACCATCTTGCCTTCCGTCAGGAGGTAAGAAACCTCTCACACAGCAGAAATAAGGCAGGTGAGTGGCAGAATTGAAACGGCCCCAGCCCTGCCCCAGCTGCAGCTGGACTTTGATCCAGAAGCCCAGCTTCCCCAGGACCGCAGCTCTACATCTCTGGTAGAGCAACACTCACCGTGGCACCTGTGCCCCTCGCATCCAAACCTCCCAGCCCTCCCAGCTCCCACCAGCGCCCTGCCCTCAGCACGGGCAGGGAGCTGCATGCTGGGACATGTAGTCCTTACCAGGGCCTCGCCACTCGCTCACGCCGAGACCCGCACGATGGGAATTGCTGCCGTGAAACAAGGCGATGACGAGGCTTTACAGGATGACTTAACTCTCACGGTCCTCAGCCTAAAGCCCAGCCCTGCCGAAAGTAACTCTAGCGCTATCACACTGGGAGTTTTCTCCTGTTTCACCTGCCAGACCTTGTTCACCTTCTCATGCGTTACTAAGTTTGCCGACACTCTTTGTGTCAGGGTTCAAGCCTGCTGCACTCTCCACGACTTCCACTCTTTGCTGAGGCTGAGAGACACGACTGGAGAAGAGGACGGGTCTGTAAGCAGGTCTTTGCTTCTCTGATGTTTTTAAAAAGGCACTGAGTGGAAGTGACTTTTAAAATACTTCAAGACACAGCACAGCATTCATCCACCATACACTTTCCCCAGCAGCTGCAAATTCCACACTCCTTCCTTGAAACACCACCCCCGACCCCCCCCCAAAAAAAAAAAAAAAAAGCCCACCAAAACACAACATAAAAGGAGTCTGGAAACCCCACAGAGCAGTGTCTGCCCCTCGTACTGACAGATCGTGTTCACGGGCGGGTGGTGACCAAGCCCAGCTCCCACCACGCAGCCATTCCCTCTGCCTTCCCCAGCACTCGGCACCTTCCCAAACATGACACCCGGGCTGCCGAGCACACGCTGCCTGTGTGCTGTCTGTATAAACCCAGCAAAACGCCGGAGAACCTCGCCAGCTCAGCAGCTGCCGATTTTTGGGTGGGTGACTGTCCCCGGCGGGCCCTTCCGCCCGCGGCTGGCTGTCACCAGAGGGCGGCGGATGCCGGGGTTCACATCCGCCCAC
>WEKX01011723.1:128650-146439 GCA_013390025.1 Pitta sordida
TTTGAAGCCCGTGGGGGGCGGGGCGAGCAGCGGGGCAGGGCGGCCAATGGGCGGGCGGAGCGGCGGTGACGTACCGCCATGAGGCCCCGCCTGCGCCACGCCCCCTCCACGTGCGGTGTGTAATGACAGCGGGGAGTGGGCGGGCCCGGAGCAAACGGCTCCTGATTGGGCGGAGGAGGCGGAGGGGGCGGGGCCTGGCTCTGACCTGGGCGGGGCTGCCGCCCCCCGACCCGCGGGGTGACCCGGGACCCCCGAACCGACCCCAGCCCGACCCCTGCCCTCGGGCGAGAGGCTGGAACACAGCGTGTCCCCCATCCACGGGCACACCCCAGCCCCACGAGCAACCCAATCCCCACGAGCATGGCGTGTCCCACCTCACGGACACACTCACAGGCTCAGCGTGTCACGGTCCCACCGACAGCCCCCAGCCCCAGGACCGCGGCATGTCCCGCCCCAGAGACACGACGCCCCTCCCGCCGCTTGGTCACAGCTTGTGTCATCCGCGCATCCCCACAGGCGCGGCGTGTCCCACCCCACGGACACACCCACGGACGCAGCACGTCCCGGTCCCACCGTCACCCTTCCCGCAGCCCCACAGACACAGCCCTCCCCTGGCCCCACGGGGTGGCCCTTTGCCCCACAGACACGTCCCGAATGGGGCCACACACAGGCCTGGGTGTGCCATCCACTCACGCAGCCAAGCTGGGAACTAGCAGTGCCAACCAGTGCCAGGGCCCACCGCGAGTGCTCAGCCTGTGGGCACAGCTGCCCCCCGGGATACGGCTTCTCAGAAACACCCTGCAGCCATGGGGCACCGGGGCTGTGCTCGCAGGGGCCCCGGCAGGAACCGCTGCCCCGAGTGGCAGCAGCCCGTGGCTCACCAACCTGACCGTGGGTCATTCAGGTCAGGGAAGAGATGCCTTGACTTCAGGAATTTTGGGTGAAGCTCGGTAAATATCAGTTCCCCATACAACTCACCTCGCTTCTCAGAGAGCTGCAGCTGCAACACTGCTCTAAAAATAGTGGGGACCAGTACTGTCAAACGATAAATATAACCAAGACCTCGTCTTCTGGCTGTACTAGCACACAGCGAGCTGCATGTGAACTGACAGCGCACTGGCTGCTGAATCCCAGTGCTCCCTTTGCCTTGCTGCTGATCCCGGGGCATTATTTTCGGAGGTGCCGTCATGGCTAGAGCTACGCCAGTGCTGTCTGGGAATAGCAATGGGCAGGGGAACAACAGCACGACCGGTCCTTTCCCAGCCCTGTCCTGCATGTGCCCCTCTGCAGGGAGAAGTGGCAGCTCAGTGTGCTGCCACATGGACGTGGGGCAGCTGCGAACACAGGACCTCATCTGCTCCTGGGGCCTCAGCCTTTGCTGTAGGAGATTTCTAACTAAATAACCCCTGGCTGTCCCCAGAGCCAGGTTGTGGGCCATTAGAGGGTATTTAAAGTGTGAGACATTTTAATTTCTGAGTGTATTGATGGGAGCACGTCCAGGTCTCCTGGTGGTTTAGGAGTCACTGCTTTCCAACCACATGTAGCAGGTGCTGAGGTCAGGAAGAGCACAGGAAGCTCCGTTCCCCCATACCCCTGTTTGTCCCTCACAGTGTGGGTTTCGTACAGACTTCTGGGGTAAAATTTATTTTTTCTGCCCTTTGATGCTGTGTGTCATTTCTGCTGAGCTGGCAAGAACCTCTAGTGACCAACCAGGATGGAGGCAGAGGCTGTAGAAATCAGAGGTGTGCTGAAAATGGCTCAGTCCTCATCTCACAGCTGCTTTCACAGCCTGTTTTCCAGTGTGAACTGGCTGAAATGAGTTCAGAGTTAACAAACAGTTAATGAACCTTTATTGGCCTGAACAGGAACTGAACTGGAACAACTTCAGTCGCAGCTGAACCCACTGTGGAGCCGAATCCAAAAAATTTGCTGGTTCAGCTCCTTGGCTATGGGGAAATATGGGCTCCTTTGTCCTTGACAAGAATAATACATTTCTGACTATTGTGTGGGTAGAAAAGGATTAATAATATCCCAAGTTATTACCTCCTGCTTTTGAATGCTGAGGGTTTGTGAGTGATGTCCCTGCTGAGCACACTGTCCCTTAGCAACCTCCCCTGACTTTTAAAACTTGTTCTTATTCCAGAAACAGGACTAAGGAGCAGGACATAAAAGTTCCTTTTAAGAGTCTGATGGTGCGAGGGTGTTCCTGCTCCTCTTCCCATGTGGCAGAACCTCAACCATGGCCATTTGACGGGAACAGTAACACAGGCAGAAGACTGTGGTGGTTCAAAGAGCATCTGGAAAAGCTTCCAGAGGCTCATAGGGGTTGGGGATGGGGGGGAATTTACTCCACAAGGTGTACTGGTGCTTTGCATAGGGCAGCCTACCCTAGGGCTTGCCAGAAGTGGGCTGTATCTACTCATTGCACACCCTGGGGACTTACAAAGGGTTTCATGAAGGTTGGTGAAGGCAAACAGAGAGATTTAAGCACGTTAAGCATGGTTCTGCATCATAGCTGGCCACTTTCCCGTGGCTAGCCTGCCAGGAGGGCTGGGAGGAGGGTGTTTCCCCAGGAAGATGAGGTGTCCCAGGCAGCTTACAGTGGAATGACGTCCTTCCGTCATGAGCTCTGCTGCCTGCAGGTCTTCCCTTTGAAGGGTGCACTGCTGAGGTGACTGGGTGTCGATGAGTTCATTCCTGGGTTAGCTCCCTCCTAGAGCTGCCAGCACTGCCCGAACCCGCCAGCTGCAGGCTGGGGTTGCTCAGCCTGTTTGCCAAGCTGGCTGCTCCCACCGGAAAGGCTGTCAGGTGCCAATCTCCAGGAGCCTGAGGATCTGACACCAGCAAGGCTCCTGCCTCATTTTTAATTTAATTTAATAGTTTTCATCACTTGAGGGTGATGTCCCCATACACACGCTCGTTTTGCTGGTGTGGGCAGGTTTCACAATTGCGAGAGTACCTTCAAAAATTACATGTATCATCTGCAAAAGCTGATGGGGCAGGATGTGAACAATACCACCACTGCATCACCTGTATGCTGCCCATGTTGGCAGACTGTGCTATCCTATGCACTCCTAATACAAGCCCGTGGAGGTAAAGCAATAAAGGACTCACGTGCAGAAGCAAGCCTGGAAAGACCTGGAGTCCTGCCAGGGAGAGATTGTGGGGAATTTTAAAAGGCCCTTGGAGGAAGCTGGTGGAAATCAGCTGTCACATTGCTCAAGGGCCCCTGGCAAGCCGTGACAAGCTGGGTGGGGTGCAGAGCAGTGGCTGGGCTGGACCTAATGCCCTGTGGTGATTCATGGCTTCATCCCAGCTGGCAGGGATGGAGAAAGCCCCAGGGGCAGACGTGCAAGAAGAGCATTGGGTGTCACTTCCCCTGTTGATGTGTGCTACACAGCCATCTCTCAATCACAAACGCTTTGGCTTTTTTATCTTTTTTATCTTTTTTATCTTAGCCCTCTGCATACAGCAGAGAGATTGTGGCTCCAGCAGTGCTGCCTCCTGGGGTTTTCATGCTTCTCATCCTCCTCATGTTTAACAGCTGGAGGAGACAGAGGCCCAACCCTGCTTCTCTTTCCCTGAGACTGTCACAAGCAGGCGATGCACCCTGGTGCCCCATGGTGCTGCAACATCAGGGAATGCCAGGGAATGTCCCGCAGGGGAGTGTGAACCAGTGCTGCAGGACCTTCACTCCGCCAGAACCTGCTTCCACAAAGTTCTCGGTTTACCTGTTTGACCGAAATGGCTGCAAAACTGGAGATATGAATCAAACTTGGAGAGTTTTCTGCTGAAGGAGCTCACTACTTCTCAGGGTATAGGTGACATTTCTTTTTGGCACTGTGGGAATCCCTTCTGGTATGGATTTGAGCAGGATCACAACACAGCTGAAGTCACTGTGGCACCCTGACTGAGATCCAGTGCCCACCAAAGCCTCATCCCAGACTGGGGGTGTCTGTTGGGACTCAGAGCCCTGATGGGAAAGGGAGAAGTGACAGCACTACCGAAGAAAGATGGATCTGATACCATTATAGCAAGCACTGCTCGTAAGGCCAGACAAGGCTGCTCTCTTCCTTCTGTACCCACACGGCTCCACTCTTGCCATCAGCTGTCTCCTAGCTGCTTTGTAGAGTAGGGCAGCATCATGACACCTAAGGAACCATGGTGGGTGTGGGATTAGGTCACAAAAGGTGGGATGAGGTCACAAAAGGAGACATAAGTTCTTCATGGTACCTGGAAGACCCCAGCACCTGGGGAGGCATGATCAGAAACTCATAATCCTCAGTGCAAAACAGAACTGGCTGAAGACGGAAATCTCATAGCTTTTCTTTCCAAGACACCCCAAAGGCATGAAGCCAGACATAGGCCTTGGGCCTTTGTCTCCATCCTTTTCTTGTCCTAAAGAAATGGTCTAACACCCCCAAAGGGCTTATTTATTTGCCTGACTGTCACTCAAACTTGTCTTAAGAGGAAAAAAGATATAAAAAAGGTTTGAACCTAGAGAAAAATCAGGGAGAATTCATCCGTTACCTCCATATTGGTGGAGGTAACGGATGAATGCCTCTCTCTCTCTGCTCCAAGCGAAACATCTCAGGTTGACCAGTCATTAACTGATGTTACTTTCTTTCCTTTTTATATTTCATACCATGCTTTGCTCTAGGGTGGGTGTGTCTGTGAAGTTTTGTTTTTCTTTTAATTATTGTGCCGTGATATAGAAGGTTTTGTTATTAAGTTGCTTGGCACCCATTTGTGTAGCTTGCTAGTAGGTAAACATCATAGCCATAGTGTAATTTTGTAGTTAAAACATTATCAAAGCCTTGTGTCTTATTGTCACAATTTGGAATCAATAAACTTGTTATGTCATGAACTAATTAGACCGTGGTATTGTGGTGCTGGTAGTTCTTGATGGTGAAATAACTCACAGGGGGGCTCACTGAGGGGTTTTGCTTTCTTGCTATTTAGTCAAGTTTCTGAAAAAGTTCCCATCAAAATCCAATGAACGTGTTGGTGAAACGTCTCGATGAAGCAGACCTCTAACAGACTGGTTTGAACATCTCTCTGGGGGGTGGGACACTGAATAGTGCCAAAAAATATATCAATACCCACAAGTCATTAATTCTCTTTTTTTTCCCTGTTCCCCTTCACATGACAGTGGGTCTTAGGTATCAAGGAGTAAAGGGACGTCAGTAGCAAAGCCTGGATTAACCCAGTGCTACATCCCACTGCTGCTTTGTGTTTGAGACAAACATGGACCCTCACAGAGCCACACTCAGGGCCTGGGTGTGGGTAACATTGAAGAGGTCCATCCTGGAGCAGCTGGCAGACCATGTTACGAGGGCTGGAGGCTCTTGGCTGCAGCTTGGCAGGCTAAGAATGAATTTCTTCAGCAGAAGGAATTTCTGTGCAGCAGAGGGCAGGGACCTCCAGGCCTGTGTGTTTGCAGTACAAAGCCACAGCAGGTCTGATGTCACGTTGTTTAGGTCATGCTCCAAGCAGCAGGTCAAACTGGGGATGTCCTTGCCTGTCCCTGCCAGCGGTGCTTGAGGGGTGCCCAGCTGCCACCCCACAGCCAGTGCTGGAACAACTGGGGACCGTATGTGCCAGCTCAGCAGCAGGAAAATAATGCCTGCTTATCCTTCACTGTTGGGAATGAAGACTTCTCACTGCTGCCACTTCAGCCCTCAGGTTCATCCATCATCCCAGACAGTTTGACTTCATCTAATGGCCTTCTGCCCTGAGATGTAGCTGGGAAGTTGAGGCATGAGCTGTGGGTTTAGGGCGGCAACAGGGACATGCTCTGGCAAGGGTGTGGGTGGTCTGGGTTGGCCCCCAGAAGAGAAGTGCCTGGATCAAGCAGCAGATGTGGGAACCGGCCCTTTCCTTGTTCCCCCATGCCTAAGCTTCCGCCTCTGCAGGTTCTCTGCAGAAATGTTTCCTTTCCTTCCTGTTTGCTTTGAAAATAAAATAATAATAAAAAAAGAAAGCCTGAAGGAACTGATAAACTCCGTTTACCCATCCAGATAGCATTGGCTCCAAACAGCCGGTCATCTGTGCTGGAACTGGGGTGTGCCAGGGCTGTCTGAGCTGGGCAGTGACATCTCTGCCTTGCTGCTGCACCCCCAACCACCCTGTCAGCTTTTGCTGATGCCAAGTGTGCGAGCCAGGTCTGACAGTAGAAGGCGAAGGTCCCCTTGGCATCACCTTGGCAGGGTGGTAGAGGCTGGGGCTGCCCAAAAATGCCACTCAGCACTGCAGGCTTCAAAAGTGCCAAAGGCTGCTTACTAACTGCCTGCACCCACGTTTTGGAATTTTGGCATTTCTGGACGTGCTTGGCATTTGGGGCTGAGTCCTTCCATTGAGCTCTGCAATCTGGAGCATGTAGAGGGATGCTGTGCCCCACACAGTGTCAGCACACTGCCATGCTGCACCCTCCTTCCTGCTCCCAGGCGTTTCCCAAGGACTTGGGGACTGGATGGCAGGGCCAATCTCTGCACAGATACATGATTTTTTAACTTCGAAATGTGGGTTGAGACTGCTCCATGGAGGCACAACAAAGCTCCTTGCCTGCAGCCAGGGAAGGGCTGAGTTCTCTAGGGGTCACTGGGAACTAGGATTTGGGAGGATATCCCCCTTTAGGTCATTGAAAATGTTGGGTGATGGAAAATCACTTCCCATGCCAGGCTCGGTCAGTGCATGCTGCCTGTTGGCACAAGGTGGCAGCCCAGCCCACCTTATTTTCAGCAGGGCCTCGATCGGCGACTTTGTGGGGGCATCTGGTCCCCGCCATGATGGCCCAGGATGGTCCTGGTCCCCTCAGATTTGGAGTGCGTGTCCTCAAAGCTGTGCTGCCCTCGCCCTGCTATGGGTCAGTGCCAAGGTAGGGACAAGCCTTGCTGAAGGAGATAGTTCTGCCTGTGGGTACCCAGGGGTTGCATCTTGGCTGTCCTGGCTCCGCTGCACCTTCCCTCTGTGAGGGGATGTGGGGGCAAGGGACATTATGATGGGCATCAGTCCTGCAGCTCCTGGACTAGAAGACGGCTCAAGGTGAGGCCACACCAGGCTACCAGAACCTTGTTTCGAGGTTGTCTGAGCTAGAAGGCACAATGTAAGCATGGGAGAAATTAATCATCACAGCAAAGGGGAATCATGGGATCTTCTCTGCCATCATGGGAGCAGGGACACCCTGGGATCTGTGATAGTCTGAAGTGGGGGTGATAGGATGCCTTAAAAGTGTTCATGGGCTTCCACCCCAATGTATTCCTGTGTCCTGTTGTTTCCCTCTGAATGTAGCAGATTGGAGGCTGGTTTCTGTGCCTCAATATATACAATGATGCAGCCATGAGGAGATGCCACGTTCCCATTTCTTCCCTCCATCTGTGCTTGCTCTTCAGGTGGAATTTGGTAGGAACAAGAAGATCTGTAAAGTTCCTCATAGGGGATTATTCAGGAGATCTTCCTGATGGTGCCTGGCTTAGTTTTAGCTTTTGCACATGTCCCTGGAGCAGATAAAGCTGCTGTTTGTGCATGCGTTTCTAGACTGGTTCTGTTTTCATGTACACCCTTTCCCATTTTCCATGAGCTCATCTGTAATGGGGACATGTGAGAATGCTGTTGATGTGATAGAGCTTGTTAGGGACCTTGCTGGAGACTCACTAATATTTCCTTGGGGTTTACAGTCAAATCTCATGCAAGATCTGTTTAACTGTCTTGTTTTTGCCATAATCTGAGCCCTGACTTTCTAGTTTTTGCAGGACCCCACTTTCCAGACACTGAACATTTGTTTTTAAAATAATTTTTTCGTGTAGGAGTTGCCCCCAGGAACTCTGGCAGAAAGATGCCTCAATGGGCAGTTATCTTACCCTCTGGCCATCTTAAGCTCATCTTCTGCACCTGTAGAGGAAACCAGGTCAGAAGGAGCCTATGGAGCAGAGGGTCAGATCTGGGTAACCTGGTCTAGTGGAAGGTGTCCTTGCCCATGGCAGGGGGGTTGGAACAAGAAGATCTTTCCCCTCCAGCTCAAATTATTCTGTGATCATATGATTCTATGATTCTATGAAGGAAGAGCTGCCCTGGCTGCCAGAATTATCAGGCAGGGCTGGGCCGCACCAGGAAGCTGCTGCACTGCCTGAGTCCCTGTTGAAGAACCCTGTCCAAGCAACCACCTGTAGACCACTGCTCAGCATGCTCAGATGTGCGAACACACCCTGTACTACAATGTGGGCACCTCTGTGCTTCGAGGGCAGCAGGTAGCAGAGAGGACAAACCTTCCTGGCCTGAATCACAGCTGCTCATGGCCTGTCACCTCTGCTGCCCTGGGCCAGGACTTTCCCTCAGGTTTCAGGATGCTGGATGTAGGCAGGATGGGAGCTGCCAGCTCTGGCTGGATTGGTGGGCAGAGAAATGCCCAAATGGGGTGTTATTTCTGGCTTACCTCAAAGTGACACTGTGAACAAGCTGCTCTCACTGTGACTTTTCAGGTCTCAGTGCCTGGCTCTGCCCCTCATGCCTGTCCTTCGTTTCAGTGAACAGACTCAATCCCTCACCAGGCTCTTGGGAGGATTGAGAATTAAATGATGCAAAAATCCCTGCCAGCTGCCTGTGCGGGGCTCCCTGGATGAGTCTCACTGGCTCAGTGCAGGCGGGTGAGCAAGAAACGAGGTCATGGCCACAGGGGAGGCAAGAGCCTTGCACCCTTGCTCCAAGCATCACAGCTGCTCTTGTCCCAGGAGCATCTGCCAGCTTGCAGATCCCTGGCACTGTCTGGAGAGGTGCAAGGGGGCTTGGGGGCTGAGCAAAGCCCTCTCAACCCATGGGCTTTGCAGTGCAGTGGTGGAGGCTGCTACAGCCATACTGGCACTGATAGCAATGTATGGGAAGTGGGTTTGGACTCTCTGAAGCAATTTCCAGCCTGGGAGACCTTCCTCCATACCTTTCACATTTCTTCTTGGGGGAAGGTAAAAAAAAAAGTAAAAAAGAAAAAAAAATTTAAAAACTCTCCCTGGCAAAGCTGGTTTGATTTCACCTCAGAGGGGAAAAGATATTACACTCCAAATCTGGCCTAGTGCTGATAAATGTCACCTCATGCCAGTCAGTGAGTTCTTTGTCCACTATCTCCAGGCTCACACACACACAGAGTAGCTTTTATCAGCAGAGCTTTCTGGAGAGAAAGCTCATGTGCCAGGACAGGAAAAGATCACAGCTGTCTTTTGCCGGGTACAGGTGACTGTGCTGCTGTGGGAGGCACTTGATTATTTTGGGGGTACCCGTCCGCAGGCTGTGCTGTTTGAACAAGCTCCACAGTGACAAGCTATTTCCAGGAGCTGGCTTCTCACCCCAGCAAGGCTGGCTCTGGATCTTCATCTCTGCTGGCTGCACCTGGAATAAATACACAGGGGAGCACAGGGTACATATAGCTCTCATAAAAACGCTGCTCTGCAGCCGTGCATCCATTTTGATGCTGAATGGATGACGGAAGGAAAGAGGATAACATTCATGAATTAAAGTTACAGCCCTTTCCTCCTCTGTTACTAATCCCTATTCAGATTTAATCAGACAAAGAGTCCTCATGGTTTGAGCTATTGCAGCAGCAGCCCTCTCCAGAGAGGCTGTGCCTCAGCAGCTGTTGTGCCAGCCCACAATAAAAGGAGAAATAGTGGCTTTGAGAGGTTGTGATCTGAAACAGAACAGCAGGTAGAGATACCGCCAAGGGGCATTGGGAAAAATGTCACCCAATGCCACATGGATCTAAGCCTGCTAGCTGAGCTAACCAGTCAGCTCACATGTTGGGACCGTTCCAACAGGAGTGCTGAGGGATGCTGAAAACCTCAGAGATGAAGACAAGCAGCCAGTGGAAAACTAGCAGATCTGGATGAAAAATGTGGGAGATTCATGTGATTTCTCTTTAGGACTGTGTTAGCCAGATGGGTTCAACATTTGGGGAAAAGATCCTGTGCCATACAGTCCAGAATAGCCCTGATGGGAGCTTTGAAGAGTGAGCCTGTGAGGAAATGAGGGAGCATTAGGAGTGTTCTGCAGAAAGGGTCTACAGGACCCTGGTGCGCAGAAGGACCTGGTCTGGAGTTGACATATTGGTTATGGTCTGAAAAACTGGTAGGATGGTAATTTTATACTCCACCCTCAAAAGATGTGATGAATATGAAGAGCTCTGCTGTAGCCACCTTGATTTTGAGACCATGGCATGCACCTGTGAGGAGAAAATCATGGCAGGTTAAGGTTTTTTTGGGATGAAGAAAGCCTGCTCTTGGACAAAAGGGCAAACTCGTTAGCATGAAGCTCACAACCTGGTGCCCATATTCTGAGGTAAAGCACTAGGTTCATCTCATCTAACATTTGCCTTCCTGTGAGGTAAGGCCCTCAGGCTTTGTTAACAGTCAGTGGAGAAAAATAGGCATTTTCAGGGCATTTAACCTAGTTTGAATATATATTTGAGGGTAAAAAGAACTGTTATCAAGAAGTATTTTCATGGATTATAAGGAGGGGCACAGTGGGAAGAACTCACAGGGAGACATCTAGGCTGCAGACACCTGCATTTGTAAAGCTAAATCCTGACTCAGAGGGAATTTCACAGAAAGCCCAGAGGAATTCCTACAACAAAGGACATTCCAGAGGAATGAGCTGTGAGGGCATAGAACACAGAAACAGAAGGAAAACAGGGTCTCCAGGAAAAAAATGTGGTCAGTGACCCAGTGGTGACAAATCAGAGATGACAAAGCGCGTGCTGTCTCTCTAACACTGCAGCAGGACCAAGACAGGACTAGAAAATGTCCTTAGTAGCTTTGCAGAGGAGCAGAACACTTTCACAGATTTGCACAAAACTCAGTGTCAGGATAAAGCCAGCCATTTTGCTTTTGTTCTGGGGCAAAAGCACCGGCACATCCCACCTGTGCAAAAGAGATAAAGCTGCCATGTGCCTGTATGAACACACAAACATGTAGAAGAGGTGAGGCTGAGAGCAAGCAGCACCAATGGCCTTGGAAAAAAGTGCAAGGATGAGCTTTGAGAAAACCCTGCATGCAAAGGGAAAGGTTTTTTGTCTTGGTTTTCTTCTGCAGGAAAGCTGCTGGCTCCCAGTTGTGCCGTCTGTTTGGCTCTTATCTGAGATTCCAGCAAGCATCACAACCCCTTTTTCCCTGTCATTGGGAAGGGCTCATGGTTTGTCTGATGATCCAATGCAATAGAAAATCTCTGCTCTTCCGTGCAGAAAGCTGAGACAGGGTACAGGTGCCAGCTACTCCATCCCCACAGGCAGATGTAATGAGCACTAACATTTAGTGTTCACGTTGGCTTCACGGTATCCAGCAGCTAGAGATTTTGGTCAGCAAAAAGTCACTCTGTCAGAGTTGAATTGGTGAGGCCACAGGGAGAAACTTTCACTGAATAACTAATACCAGAACTGTGCAGTTTTGTGGGAAATCCTCGGATTACAAGCAGCCCTGAAGAAACACATTCGGTTTGACCTACAAGGCTCCTCGATACTTCCAGCCTCTGCACTAAAACCTCCAGGTCCTGCAGGGAAATATGCCCTTTATTGCTGGTGGATACTGCCTTAGCAGATCTTGGCACACAAAAGCAGGACTCAGGCTGCTTGGTACATAGTTTGGTAGGAGACCTCTAGAGAAACTTCTCTGTCTTATGAGAAGGTGGATTCAGATAGGGATGCTTTTCTTCTACATCTGTGTTTTCTCTGTAGGGAATCCTGCTGCCAGAATATGGGGGGCTTTTTATCAGTCAGGGTTGCCTTGAATGCTTCAGGCTGTTTTCAGCCTAAGGAACTGGGCTTTTCCTCGCAGATGTGTCAGCCAGGACTTGGCTTTAAGGAGCTTCTGAATGCAGGATACAGCACTGGTGTAACCAGATGGGAACAGGAGGCTGGCTGAATGACTGCTACAGACTGGAAGGAAAGAGTAAAAGATGATGGGTAAAAACCCTGTGCTAAAAGCTAAAATATCTTTATCTCACACCTTTGTGAGCCAGAAGCATTTTTGTACGTACACAAATATTTCATGGGAGAATCTTAAATGGGAGATAAACAGCTAGTAATTAAGCATCAAAAGGGAGGGGGAAATGATTTTGCCTCAAATTTCTTGTGTTTTAGATGTTGGTATTTCTTAGATTTGTGTGGTTGTAAGTACATACTCACGATTTTTCCAAGCAGAATTCTCTTATGCACATAGCTCGGAACATGAAAGCAAACAGCATCTGGAAGCAAACTACTTATAACCAGAACCATTAAAAATTTCAATCTGCCAACCATTAAGTGATCCCTAGGACATGTAAATGACTCTGCCAATCTGTTTGTTTCCTACCCACTAAGCACAGCAATGACACTGTGTTTCTTTTCCCGGTTGGGGGTCTTGCTGCTCACACCTCAGCTTTATGAGCAGGCTGGAATCAGCATCTCCCCAAATGGCAGGAGGACTCCAACTGCCACAGACAATACTCAGGCCGCCTGGGCCATACTCATCCTACAGGCGAGCCATTTATGGAGTCATAGAATCCAGCTAACACTCCTGCCATTAGCAGGGACATCTTTCAGTAGGCCAGGTTGTTTAGAGCCCCATCCAACACTTTCAGGGATGGGGCATCCACAGGTTCTCTGGGCAACCTGTACCAATGTTGCATGATCTCTTAGTCATGGACTTCTTCCAAATACCTCATTTAAATCCAACCTCTTTCATTTTGAATCCATTCCCCTTTGTTCTGCCACTACATGCCCTTGCAAAAAGTGCCTGTTCATCTTCCTTGTAAGCTCTCTTAAGGTGCTGGAAGGTTACAATCACATTGCCCCCTAGGCCTTCTCTTTTCCAGGCTGAACAATTCCAATTCTCTCAGCCTTTCCTCGTAGGACAGGTGATCCTCTGATCATCTTGGTCGTGTCCTCTGGACTCACTCCAACAGGTCCATGTCCTTGTTGTCTTGGGGACCCCAGAGCTGGATGCAGTGCTCTAGATGGGATTTCACAGTGCAGAATAGAGGGCCAGAATCTCCCACCTCACCTGCTGCCCACACTGCTCTGGATGTAGCTCAGGACATGTTTGTTTTTCTGGGCTGTGACGGCCAGGTCATGTCCAGCCTCTCACCCACCAGCACCCACAAATCCTTCTCACTAGGGCTGCTCTCCATCTGTTCATCTCCCAGCTTGTGCTGATTTGCCAAGTTCTGCCAGCGTTTAGTCCCCCATTGGCAATGAAAACAGCGTTGTTAATGACTAGAAATCTTGAAAGCATCAAGTAATTTAGGGATAGGCTCCCTAAGGAAGAGGGATGGCATATACAAGCAGTTACCTAATTATGATCTAATTACCCAACTGGAATTTGGCCAAGATACTGAGACTAATAGCAGTACCCTAAGGAAAGGGTTGTACGTTCTCTGGTGAGTGCACCCACTTGGGATCTTGGCTCTATTCACTTATCAGAAAGTGTAGAGGGCAGATATCATGCCTGGTACTGCCAAAAAACCACTCTGGGCTAAGCAAATGACATTGCAGGTAGGTAACTTCTTCACAGTCTCATATTTCTAGAAATTAGGCAGCCACCTCTGCCTCCTGGTGGGTCTTAGACACCCAAACAATTAATTGGCAGGAGTTGGTTTTGGTTCAGATGATCTGCCCTGACTTAGCCTTCTGCTGGGTATCCCTGTCATGATCCTATCAGCTCATACTGATAGATGTCACGACAGGCTCTATGGCCTCAGTCCTCAGATGTGAGAAACTTTAAAAATGGGGACAGGGAATGGCAGACTAGAAAAGTTTGTCTCCCATAGCTGATGGGAGGCTAGACCTGAGCTGTTCTCTGGGCCCTCCTATACCACTGCTGCACCTGGCCTTGTCTCAGTGGCATTACTCTGTTCCTGCCTTTTTCTCCAGGACTGTTCTGCTTTTGTGTCCCTTTCCTCCATAGGAATCACTAGTTTCTTGCATAAGACAAGACCTGGCAAACTTGTGCCAGCTAAAGGCATTGCCGGCATCCACGCTGTGGGTATAGGCCCAGGGAGGTCCTTCATCTGAGCCCTTCATAAACAGATGGGAACAGAAGAGGAAGAGGAGAAGCAGGGAGGAAAATGACAGGCCTGGAGTAAAGCAGGTGCTGTTTAGAGTGGAGTTGGGGGCTGGAGGTGTCAATAGCCTCTGCTCCTTCCCTTTGAGTGGGTTCAGATTTGGACAAGTCTCCCAGGTGAGATGAGAGGTGGCTGTGGATTCGTGGTGTACTGCAGAGGGTACCAGGTTCTGCAGTGAGGCTCAGGGCTGTCCTGCAGTTATAATCTAGTGACCAGGGACTACTCACCCTTCAGTTTTTGCAACTTGCTGCCAAGACAAACCTTGACTGTGGCAGGATCCTTGCAGACCCCTTATCACCATTCCAATGTTTAAACACCATATCTATCTCAGGCTGTTTCTCTCCAACCTTTGCTGATTTTCCTGAGCAACTTTATGTAACCAGCTGGGCTGGATTTCCATGAGTATACGGCAAAGGCTTATTGCCCTCTTTTGTTGTTTTATGGTAGAAAAGAAATTTGGAAAAGCAATATTCTCCTCCTTTTTTATTACTTTTGTTTTTATATTTATGTCTTTTTATCCTCAGCTCATGGAAGAGGCTCAAAGAGCTCTTGCATTATCTTTGTTCTTATTCCACCATAAAATGATAATATCCAGCCCCCCACAAAGTTTTGAATTTTGCTTTTGTATTGCTTTTTATTGCATTCAAATTTGTGAAACAGTCCCTAAATGATACCTGTCCTGTTCCTGGGGGAGAATTGAAGAGGAGCCTTGATTTTTGTAAATGTTTCAAAACCCACCCGCTCAGATCTGTCAGCAGGGATACAAAGTGAAGTTCAGCAAGATGGTAATAAAGAGTTATGGCCCATGAAACGACAACTTTCAGCCTGTAATGCCACATCTTCTGTGACTTATCTTCACCTACAGTTTGCTCTGTTATTAAGTACACCATGCCCCACAGCTGCCAGGCAGGTTGTATTGTGGACACAAGAATATAAAATCTGAAGTGCCCTTAATTTTTATTTTTCGTGTTTAAAAAGGGAGTTTTGAGGGAGTACAAAAATGTTAAAATTTGGGGAGTGAGCTGTTTCCTAATTACTAGTTATTGCTTCTCTTGTACTGCAGTAATCAGCAGCAGAGTGTTAGACATTGCATGAGCATTTAATGAAATGGATTAAGTTTCTCTCATCTCTGCATTTAAAATTCTTTTGAAGGGATTTTTCTAAATCCTTTGGAAATGGAGACAAAAAGAGTAGTGAAAATGTGAGCTAGAGAGACTCCTGGCAAATCTGGAAGGACAGAACTGTGAAATGCTTCCTTTCTGCACACTCCTCTGAGGAGACTTGTGGCAGAAAGTGCCACAACAGGGCTTTCACTCTGCTATTGCAGCTCCAAAAGCTTGGAGAAAAGGGGGCCATGCTGCCTGCCTGCTTTTCCCCTCTTGTTCATGTGGCAGGAAGGCATGGTACACATGCACACTGTGTGGACCTCAGGACACAGGGAACAGCTTAGCTGGAGGGTTAAACGGTGTGTTTGCATAGGAAGTGCCAGTCACTTGGCCTCTTCTAGAGGGCTGGTGGCTCTCCTAAACTGTGTGAGCTTGGCCTTTCCCTACTATGTACTTTATTCCTCTAGAAAGTAAAAATTACAAAAGCACTATAAAAATTCTCTGAAAAAAACCCACATTACCCATAAATATAGTTAAATAACCTTACCGAGGCTTTTTTTTTGTTTGTTTTAATGTAGAAACCCCATTCTTCTCCCTGCTGCTCTCAGACAGCAGATAAACTAAGATACAAAATCACGCCAGAGGGGAGAACTCTGGCCAGCTGCTCCATAGCAAAGTGAGAGGTATCCAGGATTCCCAAGGGGAAACATGATTTCCCTTATACTTCTGATACTCTTTGCTAGAGGTTGACTGACTCAGTCTGTTTTGACTGTGGTGGTGGGATAGTGATGCCAGTCAAGCACACAGCAGAGTCTTTTGCAGCCTCATGGTGCTTCTTCCTCAGAGCGAATTGCTTCAGCTGTATTTGCCAACAGTTTTAACTTTGACAAATTGCTCCTCTTTTATGTCAGACAAATGTTTCTCTTCAATGAATAAAATCTACAAAAGGAAGAGAAAAGCTATTCCCCATGGTTTCTCTATTGAGGAATAACCTTTTGCACTCCTAAAACGTCTGTTAATATGAACAGAACAAAAACTGAAGAAATGGATGTAAGGCAAGAAATAAGCCTGCATGGGGTAAGGGGTTTTGCACCTTGCCAAGTTAAAAGTGGATCCTCTTGTAAAGGGAAAATATATGATTTATTTAGAATAAAATACTTATTGCCTCCCTTTGTAATGAGGAAGCCATGGCTCAATTTAAATGTGAATCCAGTTGAAGAGGAGTATGGAATAGCAGAATGAGTGTCAACTGTTCCTGTTGAATCAGAAGGTGACCATCCCACAGGACTCCATGGAACTGTGTAGCTGATCTGCAGCATCAACACTAAAAAATACTGGCCTGATCCTGATATGAACAGCTGTGCACAATATATGCCACCTATACTTTAGAAGTGATACAACTCACGTGGAAAAGGTGGAAAACACAAATCATACAGTCAGAAATTGTGAAATCAAGAATGCTTTGAAAAAAGAGGCCTTTTTTAAGTCTGGCAAAGCAAAATTACCAAGAAAATGGGGTTGCTATCTCATGTCTAAACACTAAAAAGACAGGAGAACTATTTTACCTGGAAGGTGAAGCTCGCAGAAGAATGAACAACATGAGTGTGTTCCTGTAAAGTGGCAGAAGAGACCCCCAAATTGTTTGTGCAGGAGACAAGTCTGGAGCAGTGTGACTGTAGGAAGAGGGGTTCTGACCCCAGAGCTCTCTTCAGTTCTGTGCCTCATGTCACCATCTGATTACCAGACAGCACGTATGTCTCGAGAGGGGATAATCAATCTAAATGCATTAAAAAAAAAATGTACTGCTCAAAGTACAATACTATTTCTTCTCATCAGAAGCATAATTTCAGCCTAATGCAGAGGTTTTCAGAGCACCTTTCAGAGCATCATGGATATGTATTATGACAGAAATATTGTGGCCAGCAGGACCAGGGAAATGATTGTCCCACGGTACACAGCACTGGTGAGGCCTCACCCTGAGTACTGTGTCCGGTTCTGAGGCCCTCAATTTAAAAAGGACGTTGAGGTGTAGGAGCAAGTCCAGAGAAGGGCAATGAAGCTGTTGGAAAAGAGGGGATTCAGGGAGGCCTTTTTGCTCTCTAAAACCACCTGAAAGGAGAATGTAGCCAGGTGGGGATTGAGCTCTTCTCCCATGTAACAAGCAACAGGATGAGAGGACATAGTCTCAAGCTGTGCCACAGAAGGTTTAGGCTGGATATGAGGAAGAATTTTTTTCACAGAAAGGGTGATCATAGTGGACTGCTCAGGGAGGTGGTGGAGTCACTGTCCCTGGAGGTGTTTAGGGAAAGACTGGACGTGGCACTCAGTGCCACAGTCTAGTTGACAAGTGATGTTAAGACAAAGGTTGAACTTAATGATCTCAGAGATCTTTTCCAACTTAACTAATTCTGTGGTTTTGTCACAGTTGCTTGTGAGGAAGTAGCAATAGTGCAAGTGTCCATGCTGGCTAAGCAAGGAATCACCAGCAGACTTTGACATGGTTTCCCATGGTAAGCTTCAGAAGAAAGTCTCAGAGCGCAGGTTGGATACGAGCATTCTGTGTTGGGTTAGGAATTGGTTGCATGGACAAGTCCAGAGAATGTTGGT
>WEKX01011723.1:146547-206498 GCA_013390025.1 Pitta sordida
GGATGTTAGGAAGAGCTTTTTCAAAGAGAGAGTGATCTCTCATTGGAATGGTCTGCTCAGGGAGGTGGTGGAGTCGCCATCCCTGGAGGTGTTTAAGGAAAGACTGGATGACGAACTCATTGACATGGTCTGGATGATGGGAGGCTCAGATGACTGGAGTGTGGTGACCATGGCTCCAGCATTGTGGGTTCGATCCCTGAGAGGGCATTTCCTCGGGAGTTGGACTAGATGATACTTGGTGTCCCTTCCAACTCGGAATAACCTGTGAACCTGTGACAGCACCAGTCCTAGCATGCATGATTAGATCCTGGAGAATTACCTCTGTTGGGGTCTCTACTTCCCACAGACCCTGAGCTGGCTTTGCTGTTCACTGTTTTGACAAAAACCCCACATTGCATGTGTCTAGCCCAGGGTGCATCCTTCAGTACAATCCTACTGTGTTGCTCAAGGACAAACAGCTCCAATATGAATAAGAAATACTGTATCTGGGATGCTTGGGATAATTGTATGAGAAATGAGTTCAGTTCTAGCAACTCCAGCATGAGCAGTTGTAATTGAAAGACCAGTTCCCATGGAAGCTGCTCTCTTATGTAGAGAGTTTTTTCCCTGAGATGAAAGGATCCTGCTTGCCACTCCAGCCTTTTGAATACGCATTCGTAATCTAAAAGCTGGCATATCTCTTTTTGCTGTTTTAAATGGTTATGAGGTGACAGTGTCCACACATGTCATCATCGTTAGTGTATTTATAATAGGGACATTCTTTGTTCTTTAATACCTCCTTCCTTAAAGAGTTATCACAACGACCATTTTGTGGGAGGAGGATTAAGCCACAAAAACAACCCTATCCAAATGCTCGTGCTCCTTGGGGAGGAAAGGTAAACGGCTGCAGAGAGTTCCTGAGCATGCCAAAAGGAAAGACTCAGTACTGGCACTTCAGTGGCACACTAGTGGGTCGAACAGGATGATGGGGGAGTCTCTGATCCAAGAGGCAATTAAAATTAAGCCATTGGTAAATGCCTCAAATTGCCAGGCCACTGTCACTTCCAGATCTTGCCAATCTTTAGGAAAAACCAAGACTGGGACATGGGAAAGAGGATGCTCCAAGCTGCAGCCCAAAGCTTGGCCACTTGTTTCGTGGAGATTGCTGCCCTATTCAGCTTGCTGCCCTGCAGGTGCAGAAGTTCTATCCATTCTGAGACCTTTTTAAAGTATTTTTGAGTATTGAACCCAACATTCCAGTTCCCAAATAGCTGAGAGGATTGCAGGCTGCCTGCCTGCATGTTTCAGTGCATGTACGTGGTGTTCAGCTTGTGCAATGATTATCAGCTGGCATCCACTCCAGGGGGAAGGTGCATTTCAGGACATTATTGAAATATCTCCTGCACACAGGTAGGACACCACACGGTGTCGGGAACGAGATCCTATAGCTCCCCTGTGTTACAGCTTATTCATATAGAAATTGTTCAGAAAAACCAGTGAAAGCAGTAGCCTGTTATCTTACAGCCAAATAAATCTGAGGGCTGCTTCCCAATATCAGAATATCAATCAACTTTCTCGTCTATATTCAGCACTGAGTTCCTGCCAAATGTCAAAGGGTAAATTAAAAGCTCTTTCTCCTTATCTTTAGAGCTTAGCCCCAAAAAACAGGTCTGAGATGATTTTTTTTTGGCATCAGTTGCGTAACAGAAAAAAATGGTTTAACAGATCTAAACCCTTTCACTTAAAATAAATCCCATGTGGGTTTCCTACACGCTAAGTTTCAGCTTTAGCCATTCTCCAGCAACTGATACAAAATCAAAAAAATGCAGAACAATAAGAAGAGAAGAAGCAAACATAGTTTACTTAGATGGCAAATACAACTACAATATTACTCTCTGAACAGGGAAACTACAGCAGATAGGCAGGAATAAAGCAGCTGGCAAGCTGCAGTGAGTGTGTAGTATCACCCATTTATTACTTTCCTATTCAACAGCAGGTGAACCAAGACCAATAGCTGGAGTCTGAGCAGCCAGAGAAAATTAACTCCTGCTCTGCAGAGTGTGAAAAATCAGGTATCACTTTGGAGTTGGCAGTAATGCCTCCTTTCTGAGTTTGCAGAGTACCTGGGTTGTTGTTTAGGAAGACATATAGTTTCAATGTACATGGAGGTTGCTGTGGCATGCTCACTGCATTGCATTTTGTCTCTTTAGTTTAGTAGAATTCTCCATTGAAAAAAAATACACTGCCACTGGAGTGTGCTGCCTGTGCTACCAGAGCACACTGTCAGCCTGCAGAATTCAGATCAGGTCTGCTACAACAGGTTTTAGGGCTTTGCCTGTGATTAAGTATTTGTGAACCTGATAGGCCTTTCTGTGGATTTATAGAAGCACACCTGGAAAGATCATTCATATTTAAGAGCTTGAGGACAGCTTAGGTTTGGGGTTTTTTTGCCTCTTTCTACTGCAGCATTTTTATCACTAAATTACTTTTGTATTTATGACAACAATGTCCAGAGGAAGAACTAGAAACAATAACAGAGAAAAATGCACTGCAGAGTGTCATTTCAGCTTGAAAAACTTAAGGAAGTTATTTTTTTCTTTGAAATAGAACAAGCGTAATTTAATAGAAGGTAATTCAACCTTGTAAAAGTTTCACAGTAGTGGCTTGATCATTCTTCCTATTTGAATTCAAAAGAAAAAGAGGGCTAGACAGATAAACAAGTAGAAATAATTTTATTTATTTTTTTTTTTGGATGAGGAGAAATCTAGTAAAGCACATCAAATCAGACCTCAGAACTGCAGGGAAATCGTAACATCTGTGATAATCCCAGCCCTCAGTGTCACTGTTGATGGTTGGATATCTCATCCTTGCCACAACATGCTTACATGACTGCCACACTTGCTAGTAACACATTACCACGATTTTAAAATGCATATGACATCATGTACCCTTGATGAGATAATTTCTGTATTCTGATAGCATTTACAAGCTGTGGACAAGGCAGGGACTTGCTGTGCCAGGTGCTGTGTGACGCAGGATGTAACAATTATGGCCTTAAAGGCTTTAATTTTTAAATTAGGACAGGCAGAGCAATGGGGCCCAGCAAAGGGAGGAGAGGAGTCATCATGGGAATGTGTGGTTATGGCACAGATTAGCTCATGCACAGTTTAGGAGTTTTCATTTGCAGCAAGGCTGCAAAGAAGTCAGGAAAGGGAAGATCTCAGGACAGCTCAGAGACTCCCGAGCATAGTTTTGCTGGTGAAAAGCTCTGAATGCAGATGAGTGATGGGGATCTGAAGAGGATCTAGCACCCTGTCCCGTGAAACATGTGAGGTAAATAGTAATGGACATTTTAGGGCAAAACGCTGACTTCCCTTCAAGTTAACTGGGAAGTCAGTGTTGAGCCCAGCTCATTAGGTGAGGCAGGCTTTGATGAAATACAGACCAAATGCAAAGGCTGGTGCGCTGCGGCCTTTACAATCTACCACTGCCACACTTGATGAACATATGAAGAAGCAAAGCAGAGCTTCTGAGGAGTCTAGCAGCATTTCAGCAGCACTGGAGCCACTTCAGGGGCAAGAAGAGAATATTCCCTTGCTGCTTGCCTCAGTGCTGGCACTTGCAGCGCCCTGTACTGACAGTTCCCATTCACACTGCTGAGTGAAAGTGTTCCCAATCCCTTGAGTCTGCCTTTGGTAACACCTTTAGCACACAGTCTGCTTGTTTTTTTTTTGCAGGAACATCATGGTTTATCCTCACAAGTGTTTCCTCTTAGTATGGCAGAGAAGCTTTATATGTATATAGTTTTGACACGTTCCCTTCACTGATGCGCTTCTGGGCAGTAAGCAGAAAGATAGTAAAACATGCCATGCTGGACAGGGCAGAAACTAAATCACCCCTCTCTAGGTCTGCATTTTGGGAAGATTGGTTGTGTCTTTGAAACACTCAGCTGGGAGTCTTGTCCTCCATCCTCTGTGTAGACTTTTGAGTTTTTCTAAATGTTAATGGAATAGCAATAGCTTCACATGACATTTTGCTGCTGAGTTTCAATTTCAGAAATTATTTGTTTCACTTTGGATCATTGATATTTAGAACTAGTAGAAGAACATTCTGCAGTGTTATGCCTATTTATAGTTTGGGATGAAGCAGAACTAAAAGCATTAGAGGCGATCAGAGAAAACTACTAGAACCAGGCTCAAGGAAATAATCTGAAAATCATTCTGCAACAAGCAGCCAACCTGTGAGCTGCTGTATCAGGAGCTGGGAATGCAAGGACTTTGGAAGGGTCTGAGACAGACAAGCAGAGAGATGCATTGGGGGTTACCAATGGCACAAACTCATCAAGTTCTGGAAACCCTCAGAACTGGTTGCCCTTTGTAGCTGGGAGGATACCAGAGGGAGGAGTTAGGACACAGTCACCACACTGACTTGTCCTGCATTTCCCAAAATGTTTTGGTTATGTGAGGGGATGTAGGTGGCGGGTGTTGTGCATCAGTCAAGTTGTGTCATTACCAGTTGAGATGGTGCCGGGTCTATAGGGGAGGCAATACGAGGAGCAACTGAGGTCACTTGGCTTCTTCATCCTGGAGACTGAGGGGAGACCCCACTGAAGTTACAACTTCCTCGTGAAGGGAAGAGAGGGACGGACACTGATCTCTTCTTTGTGGTGACCAGTGACAGAACCTGAGGGAATGGTGTGACTGAGTCAGGGGAGGTTGAATTTGGATATTGGGAAAAGATTTTACACCCAGAGGGTGTTCAGGCACTGCAACAGGCTCCCCAGGGCAGTGGTCACACCACCAAGCCTGACGGAGCTCAAGAAGCATTCGAGGCTCTCGGGCACACAGTGTGGTTCTTGGGCCAGGAGTTGGACTCCGTGATCCCCGCGTGTCCCTTCCAGCTCGGGATGTTCTGCGATTCTTACGGGAGCAAGAATCAAAATCTCCCACCGCCTGTGCGAGGACGGGACAGGCAAAGGCTGGGACGTCCCTCCTCCTCCAGCCAGCTCCCTCACCTNTTGAGTGGCTGCCGCCCGGTGAAGCGCGCTGGCAGGAAGCAGGCTGCTGTCACTCCGTGCGCTCTCGCCTTGTAGCACGCATTGTTATTTCACATACATCCCTGATTCCCTCCTCATCCTGCTGGCGAAGCCTCGTCTCCCGGCTGGACAGGTTACGGGGAGGCGGCACTTTTCTCTGCGCAGTGGGTCACTGTGATAGCGGCTTCCTTTCCTTTCTCCCGTGTGCCAGAAAATAAATAAATAAATAAATAAATACAAAATCCCCCCCCCCCGGGAAAACCATCTGCCGGGGCTCACGCTGCTGGGATGTGTCTCAGGGCGTCCCCGAGCGCCGGCCGTGCCCTGCGGCTTAGGAGGGTAGGTTTAATGTTCTCAGCTCCTTTGCCAGGTGCGATAAAAAAAAAATCTGGCGCTGGTGTGCTCTCCGGATAGTTCAACTCTTCTTTCGCACCCGTGGGTTGATTTGGTAGCAGCCTCTTATCCAGATGCTGGGCGCCTTTTTGAATCAAAATCTCCGTGTCGGCGGTGGTGTTAGTGAGATGCCGGCTGAGCATCTTGAGGTGTGTTATTTTGGGGACAGCACTCTTCTTGGGAAGTGTCATTGAATGTTCACCCCTTTAGTTAAACCTACGTTGCGTTTAAGGGCTTAGTGGAGGTGCACAACTCTTGAGTTTGTCTTCAAAATGCTTTTCATACAGTTCTCTGTAAATTGTGAAGCGCGGGCTTGTTTAGTCCATTTCAAAGGCTTTGCCAAAATCTTCATTAAAGCTGATTCTTGCCAACTGAAGGATGCTTATATGTTACAGGTGGGTTTTGTTGGGTTTTTTTGGGTGCTTCATTCTCAAAAGGTTTTCAAAGTGCCCTTTGAAGAAGTGTAGTTCTTACACCGCTTACAGCTGGTTGTGTTAAAGATGTGTTCATACACCATTCAGTAAGAGTAGTTGAAGAACCTGAAGTAGATGTTCCAGTAGCTTCTTCTCGGTGTTCCTGTATGCTTATATCCTTTTCAGGGTGTTTATTCTTGGTCTGTAGAGGTTTTAGGATAAAAACATTTCAGCAGCCTGGAATGATGTGCTCTTGTGTTTGATTTATTCTTCGGTTGTGTGTGAAGAGCTAAAGAGGAAACTTGAGGAGACTGGTCACTGGGTGTTACAGAGAGTTACTGTGAAAATTATCTTTTTTTTTTTTCTATCTGCTGTGCGAAGACAGTAGAAAACATCAGCATTTATATAGATTATGGTGAACAACTTTATCATGAAAATGTAGGACGCAGTTGATTTACTAAACTTCAAGAAACATGTTTTCTGAAAGAGCCGTGACTGAAAGGGTGAGCTGATGAGATCTCACGAGTGGGAATATGAAATGGAAGTAGAGGAGCCTGAAAAACAAAACAGATGTTGGGAGATGAGATAAAAGAATGCCTTCTGGGGAAAGGAAATGGTTCTGTTAACTGTCACTTCTTTAAAAAAAAAGGCTCAGTAAGTGACACTTTTGTTGTCTTTTTAGTCTTTTCACTGGAGTGAATCGATGTTGTTGAGACATCAGTGAACTGTTAATAAGAAAGCTGGAAAAGCTGACTTTTTTCATTGAAGATACAACCCCACATATAAGACTGCGTGGTAATGTGGGGTTGGGTGGTGTAGACCTAAGATTTAAAATTAAAGACAGCAACCCCCCCAGTGGAATAAATGTAGGCAGTTGGGACACTGTTAACAGCAGCTGGATTGCAGTTTAACAGATAAAGGGAATTGTGGAAAAAAACCTGAGTGTCAGCATCACAAGAGGCCTGGCATCCAGAAAGATAGTGTTTTAATTCACTGATTTATTTTCTGCCCCCCTTGAATTACACACATTTAATAGTATTTTAACGAACGCCTAATCTAAAACAGTCCTCACCAAACATGTCTAAGTGCTGCCTAATGCCATGTCTAATGCTAGTTCCTGAAGAGCAATTCATGGCTTCTGGATCTCGTGGGGGGAAAAAGTATTTTTTAAATTTTCTTTATGTTTTGTTTTATTTATTTGTTTTGAGTTGTTTGTTTGATTTGCTCCTGTTTTGTTACGTGGTGGTGGGGTTTTTTTGTTTCTTTGGTGGTTTTTTTTGTTCTGTTGTGTTCAGGGGTTTTTTTTGTTCTTCCCCCCCACCCCAAATCATTGAGCTGTATCTGCCACAGAAGTAGGAAGTACCTCACAGAAAATATAAACCCAGAGGAATTGTGAGCCTGGGCTCCTCTTCAGATGGACATGTGAAGTGAAGCATGAGGCAGTGGTAACGGGCTGTTCTAGGAGTAAATTAAGGGGTTCTTGTGAAGCAAGAAAATATGCAGAGAGTGTAAGTGAAGTGAAGGAGAAAAGAAATCCTGAATATTACATGATTGAGGCTTTTAGGAGACTTCTTTGTATTTTGATTCCACTGCTTAAGTGCAAAAGAGATTGCATTCACTCCTGTTTAGAGCAGCTGTGTCTGGATTATGTCTGATAATCTCCTCTTGGCATAGTTTGCTTTATTAGTTTGCATTTAGTGTTGTATTTGTGAAAATAGCACATATTAAATAAAACTAATCTCCCAGGGAGGCAGTCTAGTTTTTCACATCAGTCTTGCATTGTTAACTTCCTTGGCCTTGTCTTGAAAATCTTGATTTTTCCTCATGTCTCAAACTAAATTACATTTCATCCTCTGGTCTTTCCTGTCTTCTGATTGCGGATAGAAGTAAGTGCTGCCTCAGCACGGCTTGCAGGGGTCACGACAGAGGAAGACCCTGCTGAGGCTGGTTCACCTGGTCGTGGCCCTGTTTCTGTCACTGTCCTGAACATACGTCAGGCCCTTTCACTTGCTCACTCTTGCTGCATCTTACTTTGTACCCAGATGTTGCTGTCTCAAGACACTGATGGTTCTCCTCTAGTTTTTCACCTCTGCTTTGAAGCAGCTTGTGCTGTGCCCTCACCTGTTGTTGTATTCCAAAATACTTGACCTGCCTTATCCACCTGACGATATTACTGCCAAGAGTATTGGCAGTGGGCTTCTTCCCTGATCCCTGTGCACAGTGTCTGACTTAGTCCTGTGAGGACCAAATGCTTTTGTGCCATGTGCTTTTATCCCGGGGTCTGATCTGCAGCGTCTGTGTGAGATTTGGCTGGCAGAGATACGTGGGATGTTGACGTAGGTAAACTTTTCTGGCTTTGCACTCTGAAATCTTGAGTTGTTGGCTGCTGTGTGAAATGACACTGTCTGGAGGTCAGGGATGTTATTCTTTTTTCTTTTGCTACTGTTTATCTTGTGTCTGGCTCTGAAGAATTACAGTTGCACGTTATCTGGTGACATTTTTGTCAGTGCAGTTGGAGTGTTGCAACAATTCTCAGAGAACTTAATTGTGCATCCCTGTATTGCCAGCAAAATTTGAGTTCCAGTACCTGTGCACCAAACTGAACTCTGTTGACCTCCAAATGAAAGAAGCGAAGAAGGAAGATGGAAATGGATGTTGGTGATAACAGAAATTAAAACAGGTTCATCTTGTGGAGTATTTAGAAATACCTATACCGAGAAGCCCACTGGTCAAGTGTCAGCACTTTTGTTTGGAGGAATTTTCCCCACCTTGTTGCAATAGCCATGACTTACCTTGGTGTTCGCTGTAAGGCTGAGTGCAGTGCTTCAGCCTTTCTGTCTCGGGGGTGAAGGTCTCTCTCCTGCTGGAGCTCCCTGTATTGCACACTTGAAAACGCTGCTCAGAATTCAGGTTTTGTGGCATTGCTGTTTTGTGGCACTATTCTGAAATGGTCACAGAATTGAACCTACCTGTCTTTTTGTAGATCACAATGGAAAAGAACAGAATTGGACATTAGAAGTGGTAGCAGAAGTATGTGTTCTAGAGCTAGGGTTTTATAAACCCATAATTATTAATTTAGAATGGCCGTGCGAGTATTATGAACTCCATTATGAACGTCAGCTGTACTTAGTGAAGAAGGTACCAGTGTATGTAGTGTTGGAACAAAATGAAGTGCAGTAGAAATTTGGATAATAAGGCTTAAGATAGAAGACTTTTCTACTACAGGAGCGTTTTTGTGTTGAGAGTTAGGTTTGAGGTTTATAAAGATGTAATTGATGGATTAATTGGAGAGAAATTTTCATATTTCAAACTTTGTCTGTTGATAAATAATATTAGCGTTTAAAACCTACAAACCACATTTGGCTTTTGGTGCACAGGAGGTTGTTCAGTTTCCTCATACAAACCCTTGTTCCTTCAGCTTTGGGCACTGTTACTGCAAAAAGTTCCAATAAACAGCGTGGAGTCTAGTTTTTAGGTGTTTAATGGCTATGAGCTCATTGAAATCTCCCTGTGTTTCTTTCTCAGTGGGATGAAGGAAATGTACAGAGGTGCGTCCTGAACTTGAATAGTGTCTGCTTCCTTCTTGATCTCATGGTGTCCTCCGAGTTGATTCCTTGAGTTTGGGATCTGCCAGGAATAACTTTTTGAAGTTGTAACTAGTATACTGTTTTAATATGCAGTAAAGTGATTTAATCCAAATGCTGAAAGATCCTGATTTTAAGCTGTAACAGTCTGAGAGGTAGTTGCAGTATACGCAATGGCATGGGAAGTCCAAGCAAATTGAACTGGTGTTTTAAATCCAGGACTTAATTTCAAATACTTGACTTGAAGGCATGTGAGGTGCCTACGTCTAATGGCACATCATCCTTTTATAAATTTCCTTTGAAATTTCTTCCTGCATATTTTTCATGATCAAATTTTACTCAATGTTTTGAAAAATATGTTAATCACTCTATGAGTGTTGTTTCCAGTGCTCTTCCAAGAGAGCTTGCACCAAAGTGATGTGCCTAATAACTCTTGCTCTGTTGCTTTTCCATTCTGATCTTTCACTGCGTGGTCTTGCGAACAGATCGGGAGCTGCTGTGAAAGTGCGTAGGGTCTTCCATTACTGTGACTCTTTTGTACTCTGCAGTACCTGGCATTTCCTTGGTGTAGAAGTGTGTGAAAGGAACTTGCTGTTCTTGTCTTTTGTTAGGGAGAGAGATTTCTGGAGTCTGTAGTTGGAAAGGTTTCTCTTTAGCGTTTGAATTTGCTTTTCCTTGTGGTCTTTATTTTCCAACCATACTTACTAAGTTTCTGTAGTAATGAAAATTGCATTTACTACTTTTGTCTTGATCGCATCATTGTTAATGGAGAACTAAAATCTGCTTTACTTGTATTGTTAGCCTGTGGTTATATGTGCATACTTTAGCCATCTTTGACACGCGCTTTGCTGAAATAATGTTTTGCTCGTGACCTGTAAAATTCGGCAGATGCTTTCTGTGGTACAGTTTCCTATTCGATAGGTATATCCTGAGTGTTTGGATCAGATCTCTTTGCGTTTATCAGGATTTCAGGTGGGTTTTCTTTTCTCTTTACACCTGACTCTGCTGCTGTGCATAAAGCATTTGTCACTTGTTGACTGGCTTCTGTGTGGTGCTTGGTTTTGTGTAAATGGCAAATGCCCAACTGAGCAGGAATGAAACATGGCAGGCCTTTGGAATCGGAAATCCCACTGATCATGACTAGTCTCTCAAGGGGCTGTCCATTACTGTTTCTCTGGGTTCCTGCCATACTCTGTCGTTTTACACTTTAGTGAGACTGTCCTACGTCATGTGTCTCAAAAAATTCCATGTGTATATTGTCTAGATCAGTCTTTCCAAGATGGTTCTGAATAGTGGGCATCAACTTTAGCTCTTTGGACATTTCAGACTTTTCTCTGGAGTGCTCAGAGATCTGTAGGTACCTCCCTTGCTACAAGAGTTCCTGGAGCGCCACTTTGGGTGTCATGCTCTACTCTTCTTGCAGCCTTCCTTCAAAGCTCTTCAGCTGCGTTTGAAGCAAAAGTCACTGGGCTGCAGATTACTTCACTGGGTGTGAGTGGCAATTTTCTAGACCTTCTGATTTTTTTCTCCTCCGTATTGGATGTTCAACGTCATCTTCTCTTTCTACTGGGCTGGAATATACCTGATCTCACAGGTATTTTCTTCTCCCTAAGCATGGGGCAAATGTTTACTGGATGCCTAATGATTCTTCACTGTTAGCAGTTAGGTCAACTGATGGGATGGGAGGGCAATATCCTGGTTGGTGCTTGTTGCTCTAATATGGTTAAGTTTTTTTGTTATTCGTATTTAACTTTCATGCTTTCCTCTGCACTTAACTTCCTGCATCTTGGATCATATAACCTGTGTTGATGTGTTTATTTCTTGTGTATTTTACCATGGCTTTGTAGCTGTGGGTGGAATGGAAGCAAGCAAGCTGGCCTTGCTTGATGACTAGCGGCTTTTTTGGACCACTGGAAAACTTCTAATAAATGATTCCTGCATCTGATTATGACAGTTTTGTTTCAAATTGATGCTTCTCAGTCTATTTTGTAATAACTACATACTCTCAACTTCATGAAATTAACCCCCTCTGAAATGTCCTTCATGTATTGCTAGGGATTGTGTTTGGGCAGCCTGTGTTGTATTTGATTTGATTACAGCTACTGCAGCTAACTTTTAAATAATTGTTTTGTAGAAGGAGATTGTAGTGGGGATCTAAAACAGTTGTTCTGCTGTTTAAGAGTTTTTGAGTTGGAAAGCTCTTCACAAGCCTTGAAAGCACTGAAGGAGTATTGGTAGGCATATGAATGAACTCTGCAGCATGTTCTCTGTCTTAAAATGAGTAATACTATCTTCTGTGGTGAGTTCACAGATTTCAGTCAAATACATTATGAAATACACTATGCACATAGTGGATTTGTCTAGTTCAGCTGGGAAGAAAGGTTCAAATTTAATCCAGATTAAAAAAATTTAAACTGAGAAACCTTGGATTGATAGTTTCATGAAATGATGCAAATGAGATTTACTTGGTGCATCGTAGATAGCTGAGATTTCCAACTCTTTCACCAGACTTTCAAAATAGATTTATTGCAGTCCTTTTAAGTTATTTTTCCCATTATGAACTTCGAATAGTTGAGCAATTACACTTCAAAATAACACACAGCACACCTGAGTACCTACAGATATTAGAGGACTCTCCTTTCTTGTTCAGTGTGAAGTGCAAGAGACCAGCTGTGACTAGAAGCTCAAGTCAGGTTAAGTTAGAAGTCCTCAGCTGAGGAATTCTTTTGTCTTTGGTGGTTGAACTTTATAATCACTATGTTCTGGCCTGGGTTCATGTCCTGCTATTGTCAAAAGTGGCCCAGAGTTGGACCGTAGGACTGGCAGGTACTTGATCTCTCTGTCTGGTAGGTAAGGGCATCCCAAAAGTGAAAGGGAATTCTTCCAGCTGATGGTTGTAACTCACTTTACGTTCCCTCTGGCATACTGCTCTTGAGTGTATGCTGCTCCTTGAGTGTATGGGCAGGGGTGGGATTTAGACAGAACTGTAGGGAAGCTGGGTGTCTTCATTAAGTCTGGGAGCATGTGCTCAGAGATCTTCAGTTCATGGAATTCCTGTTCTGAAAGAACATTATGCTGAGCCATTGTCAGATATAAATAAATGTTGCCTGCTGTGTTTGCAGGGTTTGCTTTTGATAGGCAGGCTTAAATTTGTAGAAGTCTTAACATTGCATGGGGTAGAAACTGTGATAAAGGCATTAAAAACCTGTTTCCTTTTGGTTTGCCTGGGGAGTCCGAGCATTTAGAAACCTAAAGAAAGTGCCGTGTTTCAAGAGCTTTGTGCTCACCTCAGGCTCCTGATTGCTGTCCCTTGCAGCTGAACATACTGTATAAATGGAAAGTGAATTGGACTGGGATGTCTTGTCTGATGAGGGATAAGAGGAGGTGTCTTGTTCAAGATAATCTCTACCCTAAAACTGTTGGTGAGTTTTAAAAGAAGTTTGGCTTAAAGCCTTGACAGTGTCCCTTTAAGGGATACTGGTTTTAACCTTATTATTTAAAGCTCCTGTGACTTAACTCTCTTAATTCTTTACGGCTAAGTGCTCTGCTAAATAGACTCCAGGATTTCCAACATGGAGACCTAATTATTAAGTGTAAAATAACTGCAGAATTGCACTTTTGAGTGTTGGCACACTCAATATTTATTTTCTCTGCTCAGGCCAATGCAGTAGTACTTGGTTTAGAAAGCATCATTATAAAAAGAGTCAAAAAAGCCCAACCCATGCTAAAGAACTTTTTGGGTTACTGTTCTGGTGAGATGGAAATCTGCAACCTGCAACCCACCTGCTGTTGTCTTTGTTGGCATCTGCTGAGGAAATGAGTTTGTGTCAGGAGCTAAGTGTGGTGGCCTATTAAACTTTTCACTGTTTAGTGCTGTTATAGCAGCCCTGTGGTGCAGTCCCTGTGCCAGGGATGCGGCACTGAATAAGGTACTGTGAACTGTGAAGGGATGGCATCACCTGGAACTTCTTCTGGAGGATGATGTGGGGCTGTTGTCCAAGGCTGGGCTGCGATGTGTTTGCTTGGCCTGGGAACAGACAAGATTGTTGCTTTAACTGCTTCTATGACATAGCAAATCTGCCCTGTGTTGTCCTGCTGTCTGGCATTTTTGTGACCTCATGCCACCAGACATCCCCATCTGCCCAGTTGTACCACAGCACTTGAGCTGGGCACTGGTGCTGTGCACAGAGAGCAAAGCTCCAGAGTCAGGTGCTGGTTTGGAACACATGTGCTGCCAGAGCTGCATGGTGCTCCTAAATGGTCACAGAACTTTCCCCATGCCACCTATCTTGGCCTGCCTTAATTTTTGTAGTTGTCATAGATCTGTCTTATTTTTTTGTGCCGCTGAATACCTGATGGAGGCCTGGGGAGCCATGTGCTTTATTGTGCTCTGTGCTGATGGTCAGCATCCCGAGAATCATAAGAAAGTTATTTACTCCAAGCCTTTTTGTCAGCAAGTCCTTCACCACATTTTTCAAAGGCTGCTGTGTAAATTGAGTTCTTTGAGTTTCGCGTTAATTTTTAAAAATTGCTCTAAAATAAGTTTTAGAGATATTTCAAAGTAGTTCCATAAGTCAGGTAGTGTTGGAAAGACTAGGCCTGAAGAAATGTCACTTAAGCTATGTTGTAAACTCAGAATTTGTGCTTAGCAAACATACCAGGTTCCAACGAATTTTATGTGTAAAGTGCAGATTTTTAAGTTTCTAAAGGGAAATCCTTCAGAGACATTTTCCCTTTCCTAAGAACTTGTATAAACTTCAAAACAGGTTTTTAGGAAGTATCCAGGGACTTGAGGTTTTCAGTACCTGCTGTGATTCACATTTAGTCATCACACACAACAACCACAGTCCTTTGCAAACAAAGTCTCTCTGGAGTGTTACGATTGCAATCATACTCTGGAGAGCTGCAAAACCCTATTCTGGAAGTCTTTAGTAGCTGTTTATTCCTTTGGGACCAGGAGAACCAGACTCTGGTTGAATGATACCAAGGTAGTTTATCAGCCTTGGGTGAGGAAGGAATTTGACTGCTGCGTAAAATATTACACACGTTTTAGAAAATTGTCATTTCTTTTTTGTTCACCTTCCAAATTTAATGGGTTATTCTTCATCATAAGACTTCTTCAAGGGCAAGCAGATGGTGTTCTTCAGAAGATCATTTGGCCTCTGTGGAAGGAATGCTTCATGTGGCTTCTCTTTGAGAGTCAGAGGAGCCATAAATTATTAGGAAGCTGAAATTGCCTTTGAGATTTGGAATATCTAAACACAGAATCACACAGAACATTCTGAGTTGGAAGGGACCCACAAGGATCATTGAGTCCAACTCTTAACACTGTCTCCCTGGCGGGAATCAAACCCAGGTCTCCCACACGCCAGGTGGGGACACTTACCACTGTACTAAAGTGGATTTCAACCTACGAAGACCAATGCCATTTTGTAGATTAATAAACGCTTGGTCTTAAATGAAATTCTCATTATTTTCCTTTCTCAAACATACCTCAACCTTGAACTACTGATCTGAACTTGAACTTGTAGTGTGCAGTTTGAATTTGAGATGCAACATGAATATAGATTGGTGGGGAGAGAGTGACGAATGGGAAAGAGTGGTTTTATTTCAGTCTTTCCTACCTGGTATAACTTCCTTCATCTGTAGAATTTTATTAGATTTTAACCTATCAAATTATGTGGAATCTGTGTATGCTCTGTTTTAGTAGGAGAATTTTTTTAGGAGATTAACTGCTTAGAAACTCCATAGTTATAAGGCCAGAGTGGATTGTTGTAATCATCTAATATGACCCTCTGTAGGACACTATTTTTTAATAAAACAACCTAGAGTTGTATGAAGAGATCGGATTCTGAACTAAAGTTGTTGAAGGATTTTCTACAGTTCTTGACAGGTTTATGTGGATTATCATAATGTGTGACAACTTTATGCTTTTTATACTGAAGTGCTTTCCTAGCTTCATCATCAGAGCAGCAGAAGTTGGTATGCCTCTCCTTAGGTTGGAGAAGGTGTTAAGAAAGTTGCAATCCTTGCTCATCCAAGTCTTAAGGACAGGGAAAAATGGAGTTTGGTTACTTGAGTAGAGGCATGATGAGGTTGTATTATGACTAATCTGACTGTAATGAGAAATGTTTACATATTTTTCTATGGTTATAAAGAGATCAAGACATTCCACGACCTATAGGATGGCACTGTTAAATCAGTATTTTGTTGCAGTTTTGCTAGGTGAGAGTAGTGGGGTTTAACATATCTCGACCTGAAGACCTTTTACTTTTGTTGTGAATGAGTTTGCAATTACTGTTCTCTGTATGTCTGATACTTAAGTCAAAGATGTAGAGATGTGTCCAGGATTTACTGGAGGAGAGAAAAGCACTTGACAGGAGTTTGAATATATGTGAGTTAACCCTGTACATGCTTGCTGAGGGGCCTACATTGTACCTTTTTTTTTTTTTTCTCATCGAACATCAGAAAAGAGCTGGTGTTGGAGATTAAATTGGGATTACCCAATCCTGAAATGACAAGTTCTACGGTTGCATGAAGTAAACAATGAATAACATTTAAATTGGTAGTTTTGAGTGCATTTCCAAGAGGATGCAAACACATCAGTGTTGTAAAGCAAAATGGGGACCCTGCGATTGAAGTGGTGGGAAGGGGACTGTTTGTGTAGGACTCAGAATTAACCCTCATAAGGTTGGCAGGAGCCACGAGGAGTGGGATTGGAAGGGGAGCAGAGGTGTTGGAGGGGATCTCCTGCGCTGAAAAGAGAAGAATAGAGGTGACTGGGAAAATTCCACTGTGTGTTGGTGATGCAAAATTGTAAAGCAGCATTAGTGTGGATAAAAGAGAACCAGCTGGGCTGAAATTGCTTTTGGAAGAGCTGATAAGAGATTTTGTTGTGATAGCACAAGAGACCTACTGCACGTAGCCCAGGATTTAAATGTAGGTAAAATTCTTGTAGTGTGGTTAGAGAAAGGTATTTCTGGATATTGTTTCCATGAAAGATTGACTCCCTACACCAGAGAATGGATGCTTTTGGTAATGGCTGGGTGTGGAGAGCTATGTTGTCTGTCAGTTTCACCATGAGACAGTGACTGAAGCTGTAAAATTGATGGAGTGAACTGCAGATGTGACTTTGGGAGGCACAGAAGATACTTCAGGGAAGCTTGACATAGAAGAGAACTTGGCTTGTGTGATCACAACTGCAACTAAGTTAAGGTAAACAGATAGACGTAGATTAACAACTGTCAAGCCTCCAGAGAAACTGAAGAAGCATTTTGGTGAAGCAAGGATCTTGGTTACGGAGGAGGGCATGCAATTCAGTGAAGCTACAGGGGCAAATATTAGCATCTCAAATAACAGAAAAGGCTCCACCTAGGAAATGACCCCAGAACTGATGATTCACCTGATCATTGCGTCAGGATATGGTGAGCAAACACAGAACCTCTGAGAGGTGTGGGCAAAGAATCAGTTTGTAAAGGATGGTGTATCTTGAGGATTAGGAGGTCCAGAGCTAAGTCAGCAGCTTCCACTTCAGCAGACGAGGTGACATCTTGCACAGATGAGTAATAAGACATGCGATAAAAGAGGTAACAGAATGTGCTTTGGTCGCAGGAAAAGGAGAAACAGCCAGCTTCCACAGAGGAAGGAATGAGACTTCTGTCCACAGGGTCAGGGAATTGAATAAAGATGATCTGGGTATGGTGCCTAGACTGTAGGAATTCTTTCTCATGAGTATAAAACTCAAAATAATGCACAGATATATGGGTTGAGAGCAGAATTTTTAATATGTACCCTGAATTTGTGTCTGGTAATCTGCATCCCAGAGTGCTAAAACATGCAACCCTTGATACCTGAACTCTGTTAGCAGAAGTTTGTAAACAAACAGTGGCATCACCTAACTGGAGAGCAAGAGAGGTGTTCGCTGTGGATTGGCAGGAAGATGGTGAGATGAATGACAAATACGGGTAAATACGGATCTTGACTTCAAAAGCAGGCATGGCTGTGACAATATGCAAGGTTTAAAATAAACCTCTAAGAGAGAATGATAAAAACTTTATAGACAGGTGGAAGTGGTGTGGAAAGTCATCAGGTATAAAATGTGGGATAGGTTTGCAAGAGGCAGTTTGTACTTGGCTAATCTCATGTTTTTACGTGAAAGCATAGGTCTGCCTATTTGGACTTCTGGAATATCTCACAAATCCTATAGCAGTCTTTTTTTTCCCTAAAATTTGAGCTGGCATAATATATGTGTAATATATGAGGAGCTGGCTGTAGCAGAAGTTATTAATGTTGCAAAGAGTAGTGGGAGATGCAGATAGATCTTTCTCTTGTGTCATGGCAAGGGAAAATAGGAATGTGTGTATCAGAGCCCTTCTTAATACAAGTCCTAATGGCATAGTAAATTTGGAAACAGGTAAATACAATGTATAAAGAACTCAGTGACTCCTGAGGAGAGTGATGAAGAAAATGAGTTGACGTTATGTAGAAGATCTATACACTTGTAGGCAAATGACAGGCATTTCTGAAAAATGTGAAGCTTGGTGAAAGGTGAAGTGTTGGGGAGCCGTTGTGACTCTGCACTGTGGTGCTGATAAACAGAAGCTCATGGGATCTAGGACTTGTATCCATTGTAAACACCAGGAAATTAAACACGGGATGAGGAAAAACACTGAGGTGGAGGATAGTGTTGACATAAGATATAGAAGGTATAAGTGTGCCATTAATTGAAGTGTAGCCTGGAAGGTAGGGGTGATGGTTTAAGTGGTACAGGTGTTGGGAGAACCAGCATTACAGTTGGTGGTCCCAAAGGCCCCTTCCAGTCTTAACAATCCTCACAGCTGACTTTGTTGTGATGTAATTTACTGACTGTAATCTTCTGACAACTTCTTGCTTTAGACAAATTGTGTACTAAGGTAAAATTTTGATGTAGCATCTTGCTTAGTTATAAATGATAACAAAAAAAACCCCAACCCAACTCCTTTCATGTGAGGGAACCCACTCGTACTCAATTGTTACCTAAGGCTGTTTATTTTAGTTAATGATTTTGACTTGTATGGCATTTAGCCTGGTGGAATTTCACTTTAATTTTTATAGAGGCCCAAATGCAAGCAAACAGCGTGGGATTCAGGAGAACAGTCTCGGGCACAATCCTTGTCATTAGCGAGACTGGTTGTGGTTCAGTTCTTTGCTGTGTCAAAACGAAAGTATTGGCAGGTGAATGAGTGTCAATGTGTTTGTGAGACAGAGCTCCTGCAGATGCTGCTGGTGGTCTACCTGTCCTGTTTCTGCAATGTGTGGGTGTCCTCCAGGAACTAGTCTTGTCTGAGCAGTTTGTGAGTGCTAAGAGTGAAGTCAGACTGCCAAAGAATTAATTTTCCAACAGTGTTCTCCTTGATCTCCAGCTGCTGCCTGGGAATCTCACTCAGTTGCACCATAGCTCGTATTCTGACCAGTTCTTTTACTCCTTAATGCTCACAGTCAAGCTTATTTCTGTCTCCTGGATATTAATCTTTTCTCTGGTTTGTGAAGCCAAACAAGTAAATATTTAAGTAACTTAATATTGTGTTACTGAAATATTACAAATATTTTATATTAGTAATATTTCATATTTTAATTGGAATATTTTTAAAAGTAGACCAATCCTTCTTCAGTATATGGTGTGGAAAACACAGGTGCTGTTTTACCTGGAAGCTGATCATTTGCTGTAGCATGGTGAGATATTTTTGCTTAGAAAAACAGGAAAGAAGAAATTCACAAATCAGCCACTAATGTGCTGTTGCTTTATTTTTGAGTTTCTCTTTTGGTGAATATGCTGGACTTCTGAAGTCGAACAGTGGTATTTGTTAATATGTATAATTGTCTTAGCTTTGTGCCTTTCAGGACAAGCTTATGCTCAGTCCTGCTTGATAATTAGCCAAGTTCCAGTTGGTTGATTGCTTGCAATCCTGTAATTTAAATCGAAACTACCAGAAAATAGACCCAGGCTGTGATTAAGTGGTTACTTCTGGTGTGGTTAGTCAGCAGCCCTTTTTCCAGGGTGCATCTTGTTTACACTAAATGTGAGCAGGGAGTGTAGAACCCTGAGTCACTGGGGAGGCTGTGCAGGTGACTTCAGGGCTCTTGTTGACAGGGGAGAAGCACACACCGGCTGAAGGACGAGCGCGCCAGTGGTTTTGTTCTGTCATTTCTGCTCTTTGTTCTTCACTACCAGAGTACTCTGTGTCTTCAAGCAGCTGTTAACTGGTCTGACCAGGCTTTGTGATTTGACCTAAAACTCTGGCAAAATTGTAGTAAATATAACGTGGCTTTTATCTCTTAAGTGCAGTGTCTGAGCAGCAGCTGCATATGCTCCGTGTCGTGGTGGAAATGATTCTGTAAAGAAGTGTTCAAAATAAATAAATACCCATCCCCGAACCCCAAGAAATCAATTTGTCCATTCATCTGGTTTCTTAATTAATTTTAAGTGTTTTTGTTATGTGTGGGTGTTTTTAAATTGTTTTTATCTTTGCTCTATGGCTTTCCCCCCCCTCCCCGAACCTTTTATTATAAGCTAGTTGAGCTGTTGCTTTGCCATCAAAGTCAGTTTACCAACTCGGACTGGCTCCTGGCAGACCTGATATAGTATCAGTCTATCTCTTTTCCTGCCTTCTGGTGCAATTATATGTCTTTCATTATGTGTATTTCCTTAGTCTGTGGCAGCTGAAGGCATATATGAGTTGAAATCTGGTTTGTGTAAAATTAAGTAGGGTAGGCTTTGTTGTCTTGTTCAATTATGGCGTTTTCACTCAGTTAAAATAATGTATTTTTTACAGAACCTTTCAAAACTGGAAAGAAGGACAATTTATACCATTGAAAATTGGAAGCCTGCTTTACTACTCTGGCTGGTAGTATTTATCCTAGACATCTGAAAATTCTGAAAGGCTGCATAGAATTTTTCTTTTTTTTTTTTTTTTCTCCTCATGTGGCACAGTTTCAGAAGTAGGGTTGCTGCCTTTGCTGATCACAGAACAGTTAAAATTTATGGGGAAAATTGTAACCTGTACAAACCCCTTTAAAGCAAAGTGACCAAAGCGGAATCTGACAGAATACATCTTCTGAGAGAGCCACACACACAGTAACACTCCAGTAGGTTGCACCCAGGCTGCTTTTTCACTAATAACATCAAGGCTACAGCAGAATATTGGAAAGGCGTGGCGGCTTGGATTACTGTTTAGTTCACCTCTTGGTTGGGGAACCAGGTCGCCTGACAGAGCTGTCTGTGTTGCCAGCGTCACGAGGATTAACCTCTCATAATCTCTGTGATTTGAATAAGAGATTTTGTTCGTGTCCTCACTGCTCAGTTCAAAGCAGCTGCTGAGCAGAAGCTTTGGTGGATCTTCAGCAGCGTGTCTGTGTTGGTCAGCCAAAAAAAGAAGAAATAGGTGTGAGAGGATTTCTCCTAGCTGTGGTTTTTAGCAACTGGTTTAAGTGTTTATATGGGATGTATGTATAGGTGGAGGTAGGTGTTCTGTGGAATCAGGGAAGTTGGCTACATCCTCAGTTTCCTTTTTGTTTCCAAGGTGTTCTGTCACACAAATAGTGTCAAATCCATTTCTCCATCACCACACTCTGCTTCCCCAGCCCCTTGGAATGCAAACTTTGGACAAAAGCACAGTCTCCTGGTTTCTAAGCACAGCATAACAAAACTTACATGTGTGTTTATTTTCCCACTTCTCAAGAAAAAATGTAATTGATCCAGACCGATCAGTTGGAGGTGATGCTCACCTGCTATGCTAGGTCAGGCCAAAGCCAGGAGGGATTATTCAGGCAGCTGAGGAATGTGTTTCTGCCCTTGAGGATGAGTGGTGGTAGTAAAAAGAAATTTGGCTCTCTGCTTATAGCCCCACAAAATTTGAAGGATTTTCTTTGTGTGTTGTGGTTGTGGGGAGGCTGTTTATTTTAGTTTTAAGAAAACCCACCAGACTGTATTTGCTGTGTCAAAGGAGTTGCAAAGCATCTTGCTTGATAGTCCCTTTTTACTCAATGGAGAGTGAGAATAGGTTTGCTTGTGTTGTCTGCCTACTTTAAAACATTTGATGCTGCTGTCAAGTGACAGCAAAAATGCATAGCAAGGATGCTAAATGTGAAGTTAAGTGTCTGAAGCATGTATTCACCCTTGCTGATGGAGAAATACTAAAGTGGAATGCACCTGAAATTGCCTCTTGGCACCCTTAGGTCTTGATGATATTGGGAATGGAGGAGATTTGGTGGTAGAACAGAGCTTATGAAGCCCTACTTTTGAAAATGTCACCTCTGGATCCTAAGCCTGGAGGCATATTAATTAATAGAGTGGTTACTGCTGTGCCTATGTCATGATCTTTCCTAGGAGTTGTCTAGGTGTTTATATGCATAATATGTGGGATAAATGGTCTTGTTCTGCAGCCCTTACTGTCTATCATGTTACGGTTTCTTTCAGTACAAACTCCTTCTGAAGGTGTGCGAAAACCCCCTTGGTCTGTGGGACAAAAGACATCTGGTTTGGGACCCAAGTGCAAGATGTCATTGATATTAAAGTGGGTCTTTGGTAATTTCAGCATCCAGCTTGAGCAGTGGGACTATCAGATTTACCAGAACAACTGATGTTTTGAGAACACTGAATTACAGATCTTGGCTGGCTTTGTCGTGGTGATGGTTGGGGGTAGAAGCAGCAACCACAAGGCAAATGTCTGTGAGATGGCAAAAAGGATCTCTTTGACATACTACTTGTGAATGATTCTGTGTGGCCTGGCTGCAGTTTTTGGCAGAGAGATACGACAGGAGAACTGACACTTTTTTTTGGTGAAGAAAACCATCTGAAAATAGTTGGAGAGCTCCACTGGCTGTGTGTCAGAGCTTGGACCTTTGGTTTTGCTTCGCAAATGGTTGTTGAGGTGACAGCCAGGAGCAAAGTTAAATTTCAGGTAGATGTTAACGTGTCTGTGGGAAGGTTGCTAAGAAGCAAAGCCCGATTCTAAATAAGCATCTGAGTGTACTGGCACTTGCTTTGCTAGAATTAACTTGTCAATTCATAGAGATTGTGGTTATTGTCTGAGAAGTTGAAAAGGTGAGTAATGAGGTGAAGGGCTCTCTGGTGGTGCTTTGTATTCCAGCACAGGCTGTGGGGCTCTTGAGAGCTGGAGCAAATACTTCATGTACAGCCTTTTATAAGGACAATAATGAGATTCATTTCTAGAGGAAGGGTTTTTGTCTGGGCACTGGGGGCTGTCATTCTAGCAAGTCCCAAAGTAGACAGAGGATGGCTTATGATTCTCAACTTGTTCTTGCACTCAGTGTGTTGGTGGTTTTTTTTGTTGGCTAGAGGAAGGTCCTGAGACTGCCTGCTTGCTGTCTGAACTGTGGGACGTGCAGGCAGGAGACAAGGGGATTGCTAGATTTGTAGCCTGGCAGAGCATCTGCAGTGGAGGGAATTTCGGGATGTGTCCTGGTGTTGGGAATTCCAGCACAACGTGTTCCACTCCCCAAACTGCTGCCTCCCACTTCTACCCCCTGCTCAGCATTTCACCACACAAGCTGCCGGAAGTAGAAGCTTCTGCACTTTCTCTCTTTCCAAGTCTATTTCATGTAAAAATTGGAAAATATCTAATGGTCTGTTGGCACTCTGGATTTACTGGCAGTGCTGATTTGTTTCAGGAGGTTTTAAGTTCAAGACTTGTATGTTCTTACTTTCTTTACTTCTTCCCAGCATCTGATTCCAGCTTTCTTGACTGTATGGTTCATGAATATACTTCCCCCCACAGACCAAACAAACAATATTGTCAAGCTTATTTCAGCTGTTCTTTATCTTAAATCAATTGAATGCTTCCTACTACTGCCTTTCAGGAAGCTTTTTCTGGGATCAGCTGTAAGTAAACTTCTTACGGCTTCCTTACTGCAAAGTTGAAGTTTCACTAAGTGCTAATGCTTAATGTAATAATGATTTGAGCTGTGGTTTACAAAATAGCTTATCAATGTTTCAAGCATTTTATTGACAAGATCTCCTGAGGCTTTTTTGGATAAAATGATCTGCATATTTTAAAATGCTGGATTCGTTTTGTCGTGCTGAATGGTCATGGTATATTGATTATGTTTTGCCAGTGTACATCCTGTTCTGTGCTAGATTTTTAGTAAAATCAACAAATCTACTTCCAAGTTCAGAGATGAGGGGAGTTCTCAGTTTTGGGACCTGTTGTTTTGCGAGTCTCCTCCCTCCTTTCCTCTCAGTGAACCCTGTCCTAGTTGTTCTACTTCAGATACTGTTTTCAAATCAAGATTACAGCATGGCCTTTCTGCCTGATACTACTTGCCCGAGAAATGCTGGTGCAAGGGTTTGGAAGAGCAATCCAATGTCTTCTTCCAGGAAGGAATCAATTAAAGGCCACTTTAGTTTTCCTGTTGCATTTATTTACCTGTCACAGTTGCTTTCTATGCATACTGAGTTTCAGCTACATTTTTTGTTCTGCAGTTCCCTAGTGAACTGTCTTTCTGTCTTTCTTTGAGATACATGTTTCACTTTTATGTCCAAAACTGCTCACAACTGCAGTCCCCGTGGTATGTCTTCTTCAGCACTATTTATTATTGTTTTTTAAATTGCTGTAGTGTTTTCTTGACTTACGAATTCCTGTTGCTTTAACAGATGAGGGAGTATTTCAGGTAGGCAAGTTCTTGAGCTATTCAACCAAGAGGAATGCACATGAAACTCTTCAGTTCAGAAGGTTGAAATCCTGTGTGATGATAAGTCAGTGTGTCAAATCAAATCTGGTAACAGATTAACCTGTAAACAAGACCCAGATGCATCTTGGAAGTGTCTGAATCTATTTTGTCATTGAAAGTGTTTAGAAGCCTACTTACTTAACTGCCTACTGCATTAAACCAGCATAGAAGGTAAATTGAACTGTTTCCCCTTTCTGGCACAGGAAATACCTCTTGGAGAAGTAGGATATTCCAAGAGAAGGCTTCTTTTGATGATGAGGACTGAATTTTATTTAAAAGACCCCACAAACCCGCAATTAAACGACTCTTGCCAAAAGTTCTGCAGAGTTGGTCCTCTCCTCCAGGTACACTGTGAGAAAGTGGATTTGATTGGAGTGTTTTTTTAATTTGTTCTGTTCATGTTATCTGGTACATTTGGTAAGGATGGAAGAAGCAGAACACTATGGAGCTCTGGTGTAAGCTGAGCAGTGCTGTATACCCTTACCAAGTTTTATGCAAAAACTGAAGTGAAAAGTGGTAGTATTTGCAGCAGGTGTGAAATTACCTGCTTTTACTCAGGGGATGAAACTGGAGTATTCAGCGGAATAGTTGTATCTGTCCTTCGTTTAGAGGCTCAGCTCAGTATATTAACTGTGGTTTTGATCAGTTTTGCATAGATTGGTCATCATATTGTCCTGCCAGGTCTCTCAAGTTTATGTGCGTGAAACACAGGGGAACACTCCAGGTATGTGGCCAGTGTGCTGTCTCCCTCTAGTCCTCATGGGCTATGGCAGGAGTAGAGATTTAGACAGGACTGCGATATGTAGCTTTTGTATAATGTATATAATTTTCTGTGTAGATTTCTGTACTTGGCTTACCGAAGTTCATCCCATATGGATGGTGAGATATTGAGCCTGGGCCTGTGAAAATTCTGGCAAGAAGCAAATGTTGAGGTGAAGCTTAGCAAGCAGAACCAGGCAGCAGCTGCAATGTCCCCTTGGGACTGGTCTGTCAACCCCAAGGTGTGGAGTGTCTGGACTGTAGAGGGAATCACGTGGGGTGTTATCCACCTGCAGGTTATGACACTTGTGGGTGTTTAAGTCCTGGATCTTAACTGACCAGAGAATTTACAGGTGAATGGGGGAGCATCTAGTGAGGTTTGACAGTGTGGAGGATTATTGGGATACGTACATCATGTAGTGCTTTCCTGGAAATCCTGTATGAAATGGTGTTGAACTTGGATGGAGTTAATATTGAGTGTATGTTCTCTTAGCACATAAATCTGGAAAATCCTTCAAGCAGTGACGTGTCCCAGCTGCTATCAATCACTGTCCAGTGGGCAGGAAGGGTGGAATGACTGGTAGAAAGCTGTTTGCTGGAAATTGTGTTATAAATCAAATAAACTTAGTAGCTTTGTGTGTCTCTGGACAGCGTAATGAATTTGTAGATCATCTGAGAAGGAAGATGCTAATTTATGTGAATTAGGAGGGCTTCTAATTCATTCCCAAGACATCTGGCAATATGGAAATCCCTTGGGTAGATCAATTTGCTATCCGCAGACAACAGAATAGAGTCTCTCTCTTCCCCACCCCCTTCCTGGGAAGAGTTTTTGAGTGATAGTTGGTTGCTGAAGAGAATGTGCCTTCCCTTTGTTTGATGTGCTTCCCTAGACCTTGGGAAGGGCAAATCAGGTTGTCCTGTGGGCATTTAAAGTAGTCAAATTGAAGAAAGCTCTTTGCTACGTGAATGGGAACTGTAATGTATGAATGCTTTGTGGTTTCGTTTGGATTTTTTTTTAATTTCTGTGAACTATTAAAAATTAATAAATTCATATTGTGTCCATTCCAATTTTCTGGACTGCTTATTAAAGTGGATCAATCCCTCGGTTCAGCTGAGGTAAATTTGGCTATCTGGATTCCTCCACAGTTGTCTCAGTCAAAGAAGTGATGGATTTTTGATGGGACAGCTTCATGTACTAAGTCAGAAAAATCCTGCCCTTGGATGCAACCTTAGTTCTTTGGGCACTACTGGAAGTCTGAGCTGTATTCCTTCTCTCTGCCAGTTACCAAGCAGAGTGGCGTTTCACAGTGGCTCCTCTTCCTTCTGGCAGCAGTGCTCCCAGCCCAGCCCTTCTTTCACATCAAGCAGTAACAGAATGTTACCCTCCATGTACTGTGAAGTCGGTGTCAGCTTTTCCAACTGTTGGTCCATGAAGGTACCCACGGTGTTTCCGTCATGTCATTCTCCAAGGTCTGGGGCATAAAGTACTTTCTTTCTTTCCCGCTTGAGTGGAAGAGTATTTATATGTAAACCAGTGGTTTGTTTTGCCTGGCAGAAAAACAGAGTGTACATGTGACTTAGGTCCTGTGTCTCTCAGTGGCCCCTGAGGCTGAAGGAGTCTCTGGTCTGCAGGAACCACTTCAGCTCTGCAGGGCTCAGCTCCGAGGAGTCGGAGCCCAAGCGGAACCTGCTCTGGGCTCTCTGCTCTTATAGCAGATGCTATTGAGGTTCTTCTGAGTGCTGGCATGTCCCTGGGGCCTCCTGTGTGATTATCCTTCCTCTGAGCTAGTTCAGGAAAATCTTTTCCTTTTGAACATAATTTAGCTGTGAATGTATGAGAATGCAGTGGAGCCTTTATTTTTTGGACCTGCCTCGGGTTGTGAATATAAAGGCGGCTGAGATGTTGGATCTTTGTAACAGAATCACAGAATATTCTGAGTTGGAAGGGACCCACAGGGATCATCGAGTCCAACTCGTAACACTAACAGACTTGGAAAACCATTAAACTGCTGTTTTATCCAGCTCTTTCTTTCTAGGAGTTATGGAAGGAGAAGATCTTCATGGCATGGTCTGTACTGTGAAGAGTTTCATGGCACATGCAATTGCCTTTAATTGCATAACTGGCGCTGTTGGGCTTTAATAGGGATCACGCAAAACTGTCTGAGCTGAAATCAGAGGTGAGATCATTGCATGGCCTCTGCTTTCTCCAACCTGGAGTAAATTTTCAGTTCAGGCAGTGGGAAAGACAATGGTTTCTCACCCACAGGTAGGACATGAGGATGTGCGGAGTCTGTGCACATTTTGATTTCCAAGAGTGGGAAAGAGATTGTGGAGACTCCCTCACTGAAGATACCTAAGAACCATCTAGATGCAATCCTGTGCTCCAGGATGACCTGACCTGAGCAGGGAGGTTGGACAAGATGACCCACTGTGATCCCTTCCAAGTTGGTCATTCTGGGAAAGGTTCTTGTGTCAGAGCGGGATCGTCAGGGACAGAGCAGTTCTCGTTAGATGTGCCAGTCTTGCACTACTTGCCAGCCTGTCATGGCTTTTATACTCAACACAGGAAGTGTTGAGTTTCTGGTTCTGCCATGGGTACATGTGCTATAGTTGTTAAGGCAGGGTTCAGACAGCAAAATTGTTTGCAAAGGCTCAATTATAGAAAATGTAACACACCTGAAGGGTTGGGGCACTGCCTAACCATTTAGTCCCTCCTGGAAGGGCTTCTCTCTTTTCTCAGTGCCTGGGGCAGGGTGCCCACGCTGTGGATTTGATGTGTTGACTTAGTCTTGAGCAGTATGAGCAGCTTGCTCTGGTCCCTTACTTCTGTTGTTTAAGCAACCTTTGGACCTACTGCTATGTGTCACTGTACACTGAAGTCTGAGCACCTGAAAAAGGTGAGAAAAGCAGAGTGAAATGGAAATATGTATTGATTCTGCTGCTCAGCTGGAGACCGTTACTGTAAAAGTTAGAGTGCTCTTGAAAACACATTAACACTATGTTTCACAGGGAAAAGGAAGCTATTTGTCAAGTTGGTGATCATGAAAATGCATTTTGAATGCTCTGCTTTTGGCATTGTATTTATTCTTAAGAGCGCTAATTAAAACTGCATCCTTTCATTCTTCCAGTTTCCCCCACAGCCCCTCCATGGCACTTTATTGGGCTCTGTGAAAGGATGTAGGTTTTGTTGTAGCGTGGAGAGTGACCAGCTCCTAAGTCATGTGCTGTTTAGTTAGAATGTAATCTTTTGTCCATCTGCTCAGGCACTGCCTGTGTCTGCACCACTCTCATTCGCAAGCAAGGTGGTCTCGAACGTGCAGGTGTTCAGAACACTTGGGTTCTCTTTAACTGCTTATGTGTGTGTACCTGCTTAGGAAGGCTGAGCAGTGTGTTATCTCAACTTGGAATGGTCAATTTTAATTCTCTCACCAGTGTACAGAGCACCTAATCAGGAAAAAAAACCCCTATAATTCAGACTGTTTGAAAAATACATGGATACCAAGATTGGGCTGATGTATGCTCTACTGTTATTTTTTCATACTCCCATAGTGATTTTGGACCTTGGGTTTTTTTTGCAATCCTTGGCTTTTATTTTCCTTTCCTAGTCTCTAGGAGTCTGACTCCAGCCATTTGGCTGGTGTCAAGCATCTGGAATCTTGCTTTGGCTTTGTCTTTTTTTTTCCTTCAGATTGCAGGCAAGACTTCAGCTTCATTTTTTTTTTATTTTTTATAAGAATAACACAAAAATGATGAGAAGTGCCTCAGAGTGGGGGAATCTCTGGATGCATTTAATGTTTACATCATTTTTTTGTCTGCTTTCTAGAAACTCCTTGAAATAGCCATGGCTCTGATATGCCTAAGTCTTTTTTTTGGTGACAAAATGAATCTTTGTGTGCAGTGAGAGCAGGTGCATCTCTATCCGTCTGTGTCGTGCAGTGCTTGCACGTGGTAGTGCAAAGTGCTAGATCTCGCTTTCCTTTCTAATTTTATATCATTTTCATTCCCTCCCTGGTGTCCTGCTCGTCCTGTGCAGTGGCATAGGAGGGTCATGGGTCAGTGCTGTTCGATGTTTGCCTTTGAATGGACGGACTTTCTGAGATGCCCACTGTGCTGAGAGAGGCCATTTGAAACTGAACAGAATTTAACGTTTCCAGATGATTTAAAAAGGAGTGTTCCCCAGAGACCAAAAGTGCTGTGGGATCAAAGGAAGTGAGTCAGGAAGTATCTGATCTAGACCTTTAGATTTAGGTTTTTATTGTGTGGCAACTCAGGGGCAACTGTGTCTGTGAGATTTGGTGTTTCTGAATATTCTAGAGAGTGGTTTCATTTTGTGCTACAGATTTTATATTATAAAATTATAGTGTTACACATGACTTAATTTCAAGGTACTGTCACTCTGCTTTTGAAGTAGCAATGAGTTTTCAGCCTTCGTTGCAACACTGTGAGTAACTAATGCATCAGGCTTCTTGATGCATCTTTATTCCTTTGAGTCCTTTCTTCAGCACTGGGCACAGAGGAGCTCTAACCAGGCAGAAGGAGCAGGTATGGGTACAAAACTGACCTGTGAATTCCCTGGGCTGACAAACAGGCTGGGCCTTGGCAGAGCTGAGAAGCCCATTCCAACTCCTCCTTCCCAGACATCCAAGCTGTTATATGGGGAACCCTGCAGTCTCATGGCCAGTCCTGATCCAGAGGTGTTGTGGGAGGTGCACCTTCGCAACGATTTTTACACGCACGTGGAAGTGCTTTCCCATCGGCCTAACACAGTAAGTCCAAGTCAGTTTTCATTGAAAGTTTTTGGACATGCCGTGTGGACTTGTGGATAGAGCAAAAGTTACTGGTGAGATGAGACTTCTGGGTTTGTAATCCAGCTCTTAATTGCAAACCCCGTTTCTGCAGCTAAAGGTGTAATTTACTATATGCAGTTTGTCTAGAGGCATGGTGTTCGTCCCTGGGAGTTACTAAAGACTCCCGTTTTTATTATGTAGGTCCTTAACAGGCTTGTGATCTTTGTTTGGCCTGGCTGCTGTCCCAGGATATCCCTCTTGGAGTGAGGCCCTGAGACGGCTCTTGCTGAAGCCCCACACAGGCTCCCTTCTGAGCTGCCGAGGCAGTGCAGGGTTTGCTGCCGTTCATCAAAGGAACCTCTGAGTATTTAGAGGCTGAGACCACAATGCACAGACAGCATCTGTCTTTTGGCTTGCATATGGCTCGCTGCAGTGGCAGTGTCTCCTCTCTCTGTTTAGGAACCAGTGGTTTACTCTAGCTGCCTTTTTTGATGAATAATACCAAATTTCCGCTCTGGGGTTGGCTCTGCTTCCCTGCTAACAGCAGTGGTACTTGGTACAAAACAGCAAGAGAGACCAGCTGAAGTTTATGTTAGTCCCCTGCCCTCTTTCCTGTTTTTTCTTTCCCTCAAGCACATGCACTTGTTTCTTTGTCTCCTGCCTCTTGCAAAGGAGGGGAGAGGGGTGGCTTAGAGGTAATCTGGTGTCTGCTCATTCCAGGCCTGTATTTCTTGAAATGCCTGCTTTTGTGATGTATGCAGAGGCAAATGGGTGGATTGTCTCGTGTGTTTCTGAATGGTTAAACAGACTGGCTGGTTTGGAGGTTAAAAGGAACCTGCATCTTCCATGAGCAGGAGCACTGGCCCACACCACTGTATGCTTCACTTGCACCATTAGGTTTAGCATGAGGAATGCTTCAGGCCCTGAACCTGGGAGAAAACTGACCAGGTTATTTTGGACTAAAATGCTCATGGGTCTTGTCCGTCTACAGTCTAGGTGAAATGTACAGCCCTTTTAGCTTCTGTTTGAGAGGCTTCTGGCTCATTCTGTGCCTAGTGCAGCATTTTCTTGCATGCAAACATCTTCCTGGATTCCCACAAAGGAGAATTTCTCAAATAGCAAGAATGTTCTCTGGCATCACACTCCATTGCACCTCTGCATGTAACTGTGTAAGGGCATTTTGTTGTATTTTGATTTTTTAAATGTTCCTTCCTAGATCTTTTGTCTTGGAGGTGATGTGAGCCTTTACTAAGTACTGGCAACTGTTTTCTGGAGGAAGCCTCACTACACCAGCTTTTAAATGTTTTTGCCGTCTGGTATATCTTGCTTCCTAGTGTGTTAAGAATGTTTTCTTCTTAATGTTAGCTTTCCTACTGGGAAAACTAGCTGGAGCCTGGAGATGTCTTCTCTTAGTGCTTACACTAAGCAATTCTAGTGAGGATATGAGCTTGCAAAAGGGAAATGTAAACAAAATCTCCCCTAGGTAGACATGGGCCTTCTCCATCTGGTGAGATAAGAGCCAATGCTTTTAACAATTCTATTTTTATATATAAATACTGTCCTAGAATTAAATTAACAGGAGAGCTTGTAAAAGTGGCATTTGAGTTTAGACTGCTGTTTGTTTGGCTTAGTTAATTTAATTTACAGGTGTCATGGTATATAGCGACTTATAATGCTGCTATTCAGGCTTCATTATTTTCAATTTGTGGTTGAAAGTCTGCTATGCACTGTTAGGAGAGTTTGTTTATGAGGAAATGATTATTTCTTCTAGAGTGTCTGTAAGTAATTTTTTGAGTGAAGTGGTATGAAAAGACATTTTGCTAAGCAACTGTAACTTCTGGTTGCAGAGGAATGATTTTGAAACTGCTTTGCATTAAGCATATCAGATTACTTTCCAAATATTAATCCAATTATTATTTTTTCAAATGCATCACTTTAGAGAGGTGCCATGGGGTACAAAGAAGTTTGTGTCTCCGGGTCTGTTAAGCTGAATGTTGCTTTTCAGCTACCAAGTCTCTGCAGGGGATATTGTCCAATTAATGCAATGCACTGTGATGTTCTAATTCAACTAGAGCAGGACAAAATCACTAACAGCCTCTTTTTTTCTTTTTTTTTTTCTTTTTTTCTTTACAGTAAAGAAAGCTAAACTCCAAGGACCACCAGGTAAGCTATACTCTCTATATACAAACTATACTTGTTTGCAGCAATGGGAACACCTGCTCCCTCAGGTTTTCATCCATCTCCTCTCAGCTCTTCCATGTTCTTCTTAGGAGTAACAAAATCTACGCTGAGGATCCAGGCAGCCTGAGTTAGTTGAAAGCTTGAGGCTGTTACCTGGTGTCACAGTACTGAGAAACCTCTGTCTGCTCACCTGATGTGAACAAGTGATGAATAAGGAAATGTGTTCCTTTAATGACAGTTTTTCCCCCCCACTCTGCCCTTTCTCATCCTTTCTCTGTCTTTCTCTGTTCAAAAAAAAAAAAAAAAAAAAAAAANNNAAAAAAAAAAAAAAAAAAAAAAAAAAAATCCACTTTAGTACAGTGGTAAGTGTCCCCACCTGGCGTGTGGGAGACCTGGGTTCGATTCCTGCCAGGGAGACAGTGTTAAGAGTTGGACTCGATGATCCTTGTGGGTCCCTTCCAACTCAGAATATTCTGTGATTTAAAACAGGATCTGAAAATGTCCACTGAGCAGGACTGGTGTGTGCCCATGTGGATCCAGCGCCTTCTCAATCCTGATTGGGATTGCTGGATGGGTTCTCTTATGTGGCAGTCCAGAGTGGCTGTGCTTGAAATTAAAATCCCATCTGCTACATCCTATGTCTGCATAGTAAAATAAAGTCGAACAGCTGGTGACACCTGGAATTTACAGACCAAGCATCTTTTTTTCACTGTGGTTCAGTAGCTTGCAAGGAATCCCTTAGCAGGCAGATAGATTTATTGAATGAAATTTGATGTCCCATTTGGAAAAGAAGAAACAGTTTACTTCTGGAATAACACCTATTCAGTTGTTTATATACAAAACAATTGCACAGCTATATTCATTACTTACTTGTTCAGCTTAATTCTCTGGATGTATCTGTGCTCAGGTTACAGCAGAAAATTTTCCATGACTTGTTGTCCATACTCCATCTCAGGTCAAGATCTGTGTGTGCACTAACTTTGAATTTCCAGGTTGAAGGGAGATAGTGTGTGCTTCATCCTTTTTCTAATCAAGAAGCCTTCCCACAGCTGCAAAATATGCGTCCTGTAGTCTAGGTTTAACTCAGCCAAAGCTTGTGTTTTCGCTGACAAATCTAGTATCCCAGGAGGATGCAAGTGATGTAGGCAGATATGAAGGAATCTTTCAGTGACTCCTATTTCTTCCTGAACTTCTGGATTGTGTAGTTTCCCTTTCCTCCCTTTCTCTTACAATATTGGAAGCTGGATGCTGAGATAAGCTGTAGTAACCCACAGAAATGTTGCATGTCAATCATACAATCATAGTGTCGTAGGATGTCTAGTCCCAAGCACCCTTGCTGTAGGCAGGGACACCTCCCACTACAATGGATAAGGCCAGGCCTTACCCACCCTGGCCTTCAACAGTGCCAGGGCTGGGACAGCCACAGCCTTCCTGGGCAACTTGTGCCAGTGTCTCACCACACTCAGAGTAAAGAATTTCTTCCTAATATTCTTCCTGAATTTCTCCTCTTTTAATTTTTACGCATTGCTCCTTGTCTTATCACTGCAGTTCCTGGTGAAGGGTCCCTCTCCACCTTCCTTGTACACCTCGTCAGATACTGGAAGGTTGCTTTGAGGTCTCCACACAACCATCTCTTCTCCAAGCTGAACAGTCCCAATTTTCTCAGCCTGTCTTCCTAAGGGAGGTGCTCCGGTCTTCTTATGCCTGATGGTGCTCCTCTGGACTGGCTCCAAGAGTTCCATGTCCTTCTTACATTTGCAGCACGAGAAGTGGACACAGTGCTCCGTGTGGGATCTTACAACAGCAGAGTAGAGGAGGACAGTCCCCTCCTTTGTCCTGCTGCCCAGGTCCCCTTGGATGCACCCCACGATCCCTTGGGCTCTCTGGGCTGCCAGCGCACCCTGACAGCTCATGGGGACCTTGTCATCAACCACCTCCCCAACTCCCTCTCTGCACGGCTGCTCTCAACCACATCTCCAAACAACCTGCACGGACACCGGCCATTGCCAGCACCCAGGGGTAGGACCTTGCCCCTTGCTTTCTTCAACTTCCTGGGGCTTGCACACAGTGACCTCTCTCGCCCTCTCCACCTCCCTCGGCATGGACCAGCCCTGCCCTCCACCGTCATCTCCACAGCCAACGTGCTGCTCAGGGTGCTCATCATCCCACTCTCCATGTCACCAACAAACCTCTTCAACACACGGAACCCACACACCACCTCCCACAAGCACCGCTCCTCACTCCTCTCCACCTCCACAAGGAGCCCTTGCACACAACTCTTGCCATCCACCCACACACTTCTTGATCCACTCACACCTCCAGCCAGCCCAACCCACGCCTCTCCAACTTAGACACACGCACATCCTGAGGGGCACTGGCACACACTTGGCACAACCCCAGCCACACCATGTCACTCGCTTGGTGCCCATCCAACAAACGCTGTAGCCCTGGCACAGAAGGGCACCACATTTGTCAGCCATGATATCCCTTTTGAAATTGTTGGAATGTTGGCTGTTACCAGTCACCTCCTTGTTTTCCGTGTGCCATTTTGACAGAATTAAAATAGGGTGTGATCTACTGGGAATAAACACAGCAGAACATCAAAGTGTTAAAATCTGCACAGAACTTACTGGCTGCTTAGCTTGTCTTGTTCCAGAGTCTTTGCAACTGATGTGCAACACGTGAGATGGTAACTCCCCTTAAAAGGGAATTTTATCGTTCTGGGATGCTGATATTCAAACTTTGAATGTTTCCATGCTTGGCTGCTTTTGGTTTTATTAGCAAAGAGATAGCAGGAACTAGGAAAAAAGTTCTTCCAGGCTTTTTCTTTAGATTTAAAATGAAAAGCAATAGTTCTGAACAGAGCCTGTCTTGTCAAAATGTCAGTGGTAACATGTTTTTTCTAAGTCAGGTCAGTTTTACCACATCTAGCAATCAATCACTGTATTTTCCTTCTGCCTCTGACTGGTCTATAAAGTTCTTTGGGGATTCAGGAGCTAGGGGAGAAGTTGGGTCAGAAGGGAAGAGGTGATACATTTAACCCAGCTGCTTGCTTGTATGTTTTGCAAATTTGTTTTTCACTCTCCTTGGTCTTCATAACAGGCTCTGTTCCTTCAGACTAGACTGTCTCTTCTTCCTCTTTTCTGCATTTCTGCAGCAGCATCTTACTAAGTGCCTGTGTTCTTTGGGATTTTACACTCTTTGTCCCCATTTACTGCAAGTGATTGTGCTTGAATTTCTTAAAAAGCTGTGGTTGAAAATTTGATGGCAGGTGAAAAATGTCTTGAACATTTGGCTCCTGGGCTTTTCATCTGTGTCTCTCTGGATGCCCTCAAAACCTTGAAGTGTTGCCTGTATGTGATGAAAGGGTGTGCTGGTGGAGGTAACTTGTTGTGTTTTATTCCCCAGATAAATTCAATACGTATGTGACCCTCAAAGTGCAAAATGTGAAGAGCACGACAGTAGCTGTGCGCGGTGACCAGCCCTGCTGGGAACAGGACTTTATGTTGTGAGTATGGTGGGACACAGCCTGGGGTGCTCCTGGTTCTTCCACAGTCTTTCCACAGCACTGGCAGTTCATAGGGAGCTACTGTTGTGTGTGTGGATTGGCGTATTTGGGTGGGTAAAATGCACAAGTCAAGTGACAACCTAAATAATTTTCTTCTCTGCTGTACACACTGTCCTCTGGTAAAGAACATGTGAGTTAGGAGATTGTCTCTGCTGGTGCCACGGATGGGAATCGCTAGTCAGGTCTATAGCAGGCAAGTCTGAGGTTTTGCTGGGAAGTCAGTGTGTGGTTTATATCTGGATTAATGTTGTCTTTGACCAGGTATGTGCACAGCTGTGGCTATGAGTTTGAGACACACACACCTGCAACACAGCTTAGGCAGGGGCTAGAGGCCCATAGCTGGACTTAAATGAAGCTCCTGGACCATGGGAAGAGAGCGTGGGTGGAATCCACTGGTGAGGCTGGTCAAGGAGATTCAAGTCTGTTTCAAATGCACTCAGGACCTCGACATAGTGATCCTGGTTTCCTAAATGTGGGAGCTGCTCATGTGTTGATCCTTTCTACCTTTGATCCAGTGCCCATGAATGTGTTTTCCAGCTCCTGGTTCAGCCTGAGGGGCTGCTGGTCCCTGCCAAAAGCAGCAGAACCAGTCCATTTGAGCTGTTCCAGGGCATCTAGTGCACTTGGCACTTCTGATTTGCTTTAGTCCTGATATGCTGCCAAGGATTTCCCAGTATCTTTTAGAGGGGTGGGATTTCTTTTACTTCAGGTGGATGAACGACTTATTGATTATACTGCAGCTGTTTCTGTCTCTACAGCTTTGTAAGACAGAGTGATCTAAATTTACTAAATGGGAGGGAATGATGTACTCATCTTGCGGAGTCAAAGCCAGTGCTGCTGTTTTTTGAGTGGGTTTGTGGTGTTTACATAGTATCTGTAGTAAGACACCCACCTGTGATTTTGTATGTTTCAAGATCCAGCAAAGGTTGGTTCTCTTCAGTTAAAAGTGAGAAGTTGTTACCTCTGGTTAAGGAGTACACCTGGGTCAGTACGGTATTGCTGTCATAGCTGTGCCTTCACCTCCCTTATTTTGGTGGCGCTCTGCTTTTGGAGAGCATGGGATGTGTGTGCTCCTGAACACCTCTGTGTGCAGTTCCTGGTCAGACAGGGGCTGTGACTGTCACTGGTATAAACCATGCAGGACTGGGTACAGTTGGGGCTGGTAATTGTACCTGTCTGCCAAATCACATGGCTATACCCAAACAACAAACTCATTCTGCATGTGATTTGTTCTCATCCTGTCAACAGGAACTAGCTTTAAACGTGGCCAGCCATAGTGGAGACTGCTCAGTAGTGATTTAAGAAAGGCTCTGGAGTGTGTTGGATGAAGGCTCTCAGGGTTGCTCCTCCTCCCTCCCCTCAAGCAGCTCCTGGAACTGCACTCTCATATCAGCTGGGAGCTTAACTATCATGCTGTAAGGTCACTGTGATGCTCCATAATTAGTTGCTAGGGAATATGAAAGCAGAATATTAGCTGAACTACCTCACCATTATGATCCCTGCCTTAGCCAGGCATCTGCACAGTAGTTCTGGTGTTTCTTTATAACAGAAATATTACATGTGACAATGAATGAGTTCTGCATGATCCTGTGTACATTAAATTGTCTCAGGAGGGATAACACTGGTATTCTAATACTACTATTCTTTAGATTGTTCTTTTTCTTTCTGGAGTTGGAAAAGGATTTTGAATCCAATAGTTTTTCCTGGAGCAAGAGACACTTTTGCTCTCTGTGTTTGCATTTACCTTTTTTGAGAGGCATAGAATAGACTGTAAACAAGAAAATGCTTTTTTTTGTCTGTGTTTGTTGTTTTTGCTTCCAAAATCCCTGTGAGACAGAATATGGGGCTCTGGGGTTGTTTGAGATTTGCCTATTCACCAAACAAGTCAAGCACTTTAATCTATTCTTTGGGGACCCCTTCTAATTTTAAAGAAGCTTTAAAAAGAACAACATATTTGTAGCAAGCACCTCTTGAGGTAAAGTGAAAACTGATGTTTAGAACATAAGGATTAAAACCATGTTAACATTGTTAGAAATGTCTTTCATTTAAATTCTACACGTGTGTGGAAAGGGAGTGACACAAATTCCAGTCTCAGCTCTTTTGTTCTGTGAAGCTATTCTGCAACTAACCAGAAGGTGGAGAAAGGGACGCACAAAGGCAATCAAAGACGCTGTACAGAAAATCTTTTTATGTATGTATTTATTATTCTTATCTAGTCACCTGTCCTGTCACGTTCTGTATAGAAGGCCACTGGGTGTTTCATGATCAATGTCTTGCTCTGCCAATGCATGTTGAAGCAAAGAATGTCGTTTTACACTGTGGCTGAAAATAGAGTATTTCTTCCTTCCCTTTCTGCCATTATACTAGTCCAGTGAGCAGGCAGCCAGTCGTCATCAACCTGCAACCAGATAAATATCATATTCCAAGGGGCAAGCAGTGGGAGGTACAGTTGTTAGTTTGGCTTTACATGTATTTGTGAAACCCTATCATGAACAGAGGATCCTGGAATTACAAGATGCTAGCAATAAAACTCATGATAAACCTGTGTAGTAGGTTGATTTGAAATATTGTAGATTGAGCCACCCAAAGTACTGGACACTCTTGACCTCAATTCCTATGTCTCAAACAAGAACAGAAGTGCTTGGATTTAAAATAGATATTAATGTGGTTTGCTGTAGCTGTAGGGTTTGTCTTGACCTGTAGATACCCTGTTGTCTTTCAAAATCGTAAGAAGGGAGCAAAGCTCAAATGGATACTGGGATTTGCAGTGGTTGTTTCTTTTTTTGGCCATGATGGCAGTCTGTAGAAATTAGGGACTAACATGCTTTAAAATTTTCTTGATGTGGATACATTTGGCCAAGGCAAAAGACATCAGCACTGACTGTTTAAAATACCTACTTTTGGACATTAACAGTTGTACTAAAGGGAAACTCTGAGCTCATAGAATTAGGAGCCGTAGCCTTTCCTCTTCATAAGTGCAAGACAGTTTTGTCTCAACAGACAGCTCAGGATTCTTCTCTACTTCATTGTTTTTGCCTGCTGTGTATGTGTTATGGCATTCTGAAGCAGGCATATTATAAATCAGCATGGAAGAGGGAAGTCTAGCTCCTGTGAAACATTGGGAAGAAGCAAATATAAAGTTCATCCTTTCATTACTGAGAGGTATGAAAACCTTCAGATAAGTATTTCCAAGAACTTGGCACTCAGTGTCCATGTGGAAGTAACTAATGCTGGAGCAGAAGTGGTGCAACACAACCTTGAGCAACTGGTATTGCTGCTGATGCAGCTGTGCTGGACTTGTGGCTGTCCTTTGGTCTTGGGGTAACTCCAGTCACAGATGAGTATTGGCATGTCTGCATCTGCCTCAGTACACTTGTGTTGCTGTACTGCCAAGTGAGACTCCCACTTTGTTAGAAATTGAGTGCCTGATGACAAAGAACAGCTCACCTTTAGGTTTTGGTCCAAGATACATTTCCTTCCCCTGTGTACATAGCCTCAGATGTGAGTTCTCAACTGGCAGTTCACACATGACATTTGCAATCTGTGTAGTTGTTAGACACTATTGACCTTTGTGAGTGTGAGCTGCAGATTTACAGAAGCTCTCTGTGACATAGGTATGTGGAAAGAGTTCAGTGGTATAATTGTGCTGGTAATGCAAGACCTAAAGCAGAATTAATTTGTACTCTGATTTTTCCTCACCTGTGATACCTCTTCTTTCCTTGCAGCGAGATCAGCCGACTGGACCTTGGCCTCATTGTTGAAGTATGGAACAAAGGACTGATCTGGGACACCCTGGTTGGGACTGTGTGGATTGCTCTGAAGGCCATTCACCAATCTGATGAGGTTAGGTGGACACAGAAACTTTATTTGCTCCAGTGTTGATAGGTAATGCGTTACAAATCTGCCTGGTGTAGCCCAGGTTGAGCTCCTCCGAAAAACTTCCTCTTGCAAAGCCAGGAAGGCTGGGTGAGCAGAGAGGGCTTTTTCACCATTTTGGTTTTGTTCTTGAGATGAGACCAAAACTGAGCTTATGTAGGAGTCTTTGGTTTCATTTCATTCATGTGGACTCAAACAACCAGGCTTAATCTATTAAGGAACACATAAATGGCAAGTGTCTGAAGTCTTAAGGACTGGACTGACTTAGTCTGATTCTCAAGTTTCTGTGATTTACTGTCAAAGGCTGTCTCGTCCAGTTGACAAGGTAGGCCCAGAGCACATCTGTATCATCTACTTAGGGCTTCTGGTTGAAGTGTCAGGGGGTGCTTACTGGGACTAATAAAAAGTAGTAATAAAAAGTAGGAAGTGGGATATGCCCCAGCAACTGATTTTGGCAGTTTTTGCAACTAAGCAAGACATGTTTAGCTGAAACTCAAATTTGAAACTCGAATTTCAGGGTATTTATTTAGAAGATTATTGGATTTCAGCAGGGAGAGAGGGAGTGCCTTTTCCGTAAAAGGAACAGAGTGGGGGTGCCCAGCAGGGTGACCATAAGGTCTGACTGGTTCTCAGTTCCACTGGCTCTCCAGGCACTCCTTGGTCCTGCCTTTGAACACTTATCTTTGGAGTTCCACTGAGAAGGCAGCAGTTCTGCTAGATCTTTAGGTTTTCAGTTTGCTGCTTTTCCTGGTAAAGGACTCTGAGATTTGGAGGAAATCCAATTTGGAAGAAAAATACAGCATGTGCTGGATAGATGTAATTTGATATTAAAATATGATACCAGACCTTGATAATGCTGTAAAGCTCTTCCTGGAGTCTCTCAGCAAATGTGTGAGAGTTGCTGCATAGTTCTTTAGACTGGAAAATCTGTTCACATGTGGCTCATGATTCACAGGAGGGTCCTGGGGAGTGGTCTACACTGGAGGCAGAAGTTGTAATGAAACATGATGAAATCTGTGGAACCAAAAACCCAACTCCTCATAAAATTTTGCTGGACACAAGATTTGAATTACCCTTTGGTGAGTGCTTTTCTATAACTTACCCAGAGTGCTGATGGTGGAGAGAAAGTGAGGGAAGCTTGAATTTTGTAATCAAGTTGTGTTCATTTTCTGTTCAGTCAGAGTTCAGTGGAGATCAAGTTGCTGGTACTCATTTTTTTGTTTGGCTTCTTTCTAACAAGATCCAGATAAATATGAAATACAGTATTTCAAGGTCCCAAGGTGCTGAAATGTTTAGATTAGCATCAGTTTTTTCTTCTAATATTGTTTCAGGAGTTTGTAGTCCCACATTTCTTTCCTGAGGGGGAAGCCTTTGCTTCTTTGTATCTAGATGAGGTTGGCTCTAGAAGAGGTCAAGTGCATTGTTAGAGCTGTTCTGTGGTAGGTGCACATAAGTCCTCTTACAAATGTTCAGTTCAGTTAGTGAAACATTAATGCTTAGTGCTCCTGAACATTATCATTAGCAGAGTATATAAATAACTTGATGTTGTGAGAACTGCCTTTCTGGGAATTAATGGTGGTTGAAAGGTACAGAATATGGAAAAGTAGCTAATTGGAGCAAACAGCTCTCAGGTAAAGTTGTGTGTAATTTTTTAATTTAATTTCACTAAAAAAAAAGAAAGTAAACAAAGTAGCCAGATAAACCCTTAGCCAGAATGCATCCCAGCACAGCTTCTGTTTCTGCCTCTTAGCTGATGTCTTGGATAAAGAACAGAAATTATGTTATGGGGGCTTGTGCCTTTTTTTTTTTTTTCCTTAATGCGCTGGGCATTGAAGTGTTTCAAAGTTATCTGTCATTGCAAGGCTCACCTCTCCCCCTCTTCTTGTTGCTTCTGTTTTGCTGCCAAGCTCGTGGCAGTGTGAGCAATTTGTATGCGCTTAAATTCGTATCCGTGAATCATTTTTGCACCCACTGGAATTTGGGCAGCACCTGTCACGGTTGGCCATCTGCTGTAGGAAGAAGTTAGGATATCTGTGTGTCTCATACTCCCCACCCCTTCCCGGTGCAGGGGAGGATGCAGGCCTTGGCCCTGCAGCACAGCAGTCAGTGCAAGTTGTATCCTGTGCTCTGAGTGTGCTATTCTGGGTGCACGGCCCCCAGGATGGTTGTACCTGAGTGTTCTGTAGATGCAGTGGCACTGCTCTTTAGCTGCAGTCAAGTGTTTAAAGGGGAACAGGTACCTGATACTTCAGCTGTCTTGACAGCTAAGCTGTTTAATGTTGGTCAGGAGCCATCCCTCTTCCTCGTGACAGTAACCTGCTGCTGTCACCCTGTCGGTGGGAAGTTTATTACTGAAGTAACATGTTAGTAAGAGGAGGAACAACAGACTTTCATTTGCCTCACAAGGAAATCTTGGTTCTCTGGGTCAGGTGCTGAGACTTCTGGGAAGGAGAGAACACAGCCCACATAGCTGAAGGCAAGGCTCATAGCCACTGACTTCTCATCTATGTTCGTTCTGACACAGTTGTTTGTGATCTGTAACTGCCTGAAAAGAAAATGAAGTCCTGGTGTCTCCCTTTGTATTCAGAGGGGATCCAAAAGAAAATTTGCTTTGTTCTGCAGTTCACTTTTTAAACTGCATTACATTTTGAGACTTTTTTTTGAAGTATAAGAAAACAGATTCCTTGTAAATCATTATGTGTTGGAGCATCTGGATTTAAAAAATAAATATATTTCAGATAATAGTGTATTTTCTCCCTACTACTCTACTCACAGGAAAATTTTGTTTCTTTCTTTCAGTTTTTTTTAACTACTATTTTTAGTTTTTACAATTGGAGAAGTAGGATGTCATACTGAGCATTAAGTAAATAACACGATTTTTGTGATTCTTCTCTTTTTGGTCATTTGAAGTTCTTTTAGTATTTCTTTGCTAACTGTGCCAAATACTGAAGTAGCAGGGATTTCACACTGCTTTGTTGAAGGGTTTTTATTTTAGAATGTGGAAATAGTTCTGCCTGTCCATGGTTTTGTAACATCCAAGAGAAAATGGGTGTATGAGTTTGCTCTGTCAAGGGTTCTGCTGCTCTTCCCTTGGAGAGTGCTGAAAATGGATCTCCATTTTCAGCCTGTCTTGCCTTGGCAAGGCCAGAGGCAGGTTGAAAATCAGCAGGCACTAAGGGTGTATGATATTTCCTTAGAAGGGAGTATCGCCTTCTCCAGTGGTGCTTCCCCTCACATCATAACTGAGCATCTCCTGCCATCACCTCTAGGAGAGAGAAGGACCCTGCAACATGGATTAGGCTCTGTCTCCTTGCCCAAGTACTATGAGCCGTGGAGGGATGCATGGAGGCAGCTCAGATCTCAGCACTGCCTCCACATCTCTCCCGATGGATTTGCAGGTCAGTTTCCCTTTAACTGGGTGGACAGCAGTATGGACTTTTAGTCCCCTACATGTTAAGGCTCTTTGAGCTGGGGACCGTTGATTTAAACCTACACAGGGAACTAAATGGATCACTGATCTGCTGTGGAAGTTCTAAAGTGATCAGCTGTGCTGCAGAGGCAGTATTTTAATAACAGCAGGTTTGCAGTGACACTTAGGAACATTGTGTATCATGTTTTGTTTCCCAGATCTCCTGGCTATTGTAGATACACAGGAACCAGAGCAATAAGTGTATATATGTACAGCTTGTGAGGCTTTTCAGGTTGGGTAAAACACTACTGTCTGGGATAGCAGCTTTAAAAACATGTGTGTTCTGTTTGGCTGGGGTTCTCTGCTTTTTCTACCACCTCTGGCTTCTCCATTCCATTTAGATGCACACCCCACATTACTCAGTGCATTGAAAATATTTAATTTTATTTAGATGGAGCTTGAGAAGTTTCTAAGAGTTTGTAGGAGAGAATACATAAATGCATTTGAATATCAGAAAAGCTGAAGGCCTTGATGTATGCAAAGAGGTTTAGAAACTGATTTGTTGTTCTGCTTCCACCTGATACATTCAGGGTTCTACCTCCCTTATATCTTTTATCCTGGTGCTTTAGACACTGGCAACATCTAAAGCTGAAATAAATGCAGAAAGTGCTGTTGCTTATATGTAGTGGTTGTATGTGGTGAAGGCAACATAGAGATTTTTTTTTTTCATATAAAGATTTTTTCAAGTATTTACCAAGCTTAGAACTGAGAAGCAATCATCTCTAAACAATGGCTGATAAGAGTTTATTCTCTGCTCCTAGTGATGCAAGATAAGCTTTTCTGAGGTCATACAGGAGTTAAACTTTGTTAATGCCCAGATTTCTAAAGGGACAAAGAAAATCTGTGGTGGCCTTGATATATCCCCCATGTGTCCTATTGCACGTTGCAGATGCAGCTCAGTAGCATTAAAGTAACATCAGCACGGGGGTGTACAGGAGAGAGCAGATCTGTGGGCCCTTCTGTGTGATGGACTGCAGTGCTGGGGACCTGAATGTCAGCGAATGTGCTCTGCCAGCCCCCATATTCTTGAATGTTCAGTCCCACAGAAACAGAGTGACTGAAAATCCTCTTCTATAAAAGAGCAGCAAAGAGTGAGCATGGGGAATATGAGGCATTAGTGAGAGTTGGTGTTAACCTGTAGGGTGGGAAGCATTTTTATATTTAGCAATCTATTAAAAATGGCAGTAAACTGCTTTCTTCTTGGGATTCTGAGTGAAGACAGACTGGAGCAGTTTTCTGCACTGACCATACCTGTTTCTTCTCAGGAACAAGACAGACATATCAAGCTTTTTGTGTTTGATTTAGAAAATTTGGTGACAGGGAGAAGACAGTCTTGCTATTATTCTGATGCAGTGAATCTGTGCTGGCACAGACTTTTCAGGATGCTGCTTTTCAAGTGTAAAATTGTTCTGTTTGAAAGCAATTTTACTCCGTCCGCCTTTTTAGAAGTGCAGTGACTATGTGCAAATCCCTCACAGGATGCAGCACTGAAAAGTGCTTTTGGCTTCCCAACTGTAGCAGTGTGGTTCTGTGCCAGGCAGTTTCTAGTTCATAATTGGAATGAAGATGCTTTTAGTGCTCTCATCGCTCCCCAGCTGGGAGCATGCCGATCTGCATCCAGCCATCAGGTGGAGTAAATGTGCTTTGTTGATTGATTGTCTTGGGAACTGAACAGAAAGAAACACTCAGCTTGACAAAGTCATTTCAGTGAGAACCTTCGAAGACTCCCATATGTCGGAAAATGGGAGAAATCGAGGCTCAAAAGAGGGGAAGCCAGATGAAGGCTTGTAGGAAAGTGGGGGGAGAGAGAGGGTATCACTTTTACTTTCAGCACTTGTTCTCATTTTTGCTGAGCTGGGGCATACCCCAGCCTAGGACTTGCTACCAGGGAAAAACCCAGGAGGCACAATGTGATGTGCAAGGATGAGAGGAAGGACCAGAAACCTGAGGAGAGGAAAAGCTTTAGGGCTGAAATGCCTAATTATTGCCGAGCTAGACATCTCTAAGCAGGAATACTGTCATTTTTAGGTACCCGAGAAGATGTAACTGAGTGAAGTGATCTGTGTAGAGGTACCAAATTCTCATCTACTTCCTTCTTCAGTGTGATAAGTGATTGAACTGCTGTGTCCCCATTTGCTGTGTCCCCATTTCTGTGTCTGTCTCTGTTCAGGTATCAAGGCCCTGGGTACACTGATATGTCTATGACTGATATGACAGTGTGGTCAGTCGGTCCAGGGAGGTTGTCCTCCCCCTGTACACAGCGCTGGTCAGACCCCATCTTGAATACTGCGTGCAGTTCTGGGCTCCCCAGTTTAAAAGGGATGTTGAGCTGCTTGNCCTCTGAGCAGCCTCTCCTGGAACTTCCACCCACACCAACACTCCTGTGCCCAGGAATCCCACTTCAGCTCTCCTCTGAGCCTTGAGTCCTGAGTGATGCTCTAGGAGTTACTAACCCCCCACCCCAGCTATTGCCATGTCTATGCCTGCTTGTAGACACCACAGATTCAGGCCCAGATGTGGACTTGACTTTGTCACCATGGACTTGCCTGCCAGTCTGGACTCCTGGTTGAGCCTTGCCATGATCTCTGGCCTGCTTGCTCACCTTGCTCAGGTGCTGTAAGGATAGGGTCCCAGCTGGCAAGTCCCCTGCCCTACCAGACGTGATCCTCCCCTCTCTTAGGGAGCAACAAGAGCTCGCTGCTCTCGAACACAGGAGCCCAGAGAAAACAAGAGGTTCAGCTTCCAGCTGCAGATGGCAGTAGGAGCAAGGACAGTAAAGGTTGTAACATTTCTGTGCTGGTAGCAAATTTATAAGCCCCCAAACCTCTGAAAGTACTTGCCCATCTCCTCTCTGTTCTTGTTCAGCAGTTTAGTATCACTGACATATTACCTTTCTTCTTTTGTTCACCAGGACTGATGTCAATCAAGCATTGATTGCTGGCATCAAGCAGCCTCTTGTGCAAATAGTTCTGTCTTTTTATCTTGTAAGCAAAACTTGACATTGTGGAGTAATTTTCACTGTAATCAAAGTTGAACAGTGTTGTAGGAGCCGGCCAGTGGATGTGGCCCTGGAAGCAGTCTGTGATCTCTGCAGCAGGGATTTCCAATCTCTGTGTTCCAAAGAACCAGTTTCAACAAGGCTATTGACTGAGGTGAGACACAAGGGAGTGGTGGAAGTGAAAAATACACTGCTTCCTCAAACAATCAAGAATTCTGTCTCATTGGGTTCTCTTCTTCTGACTCAAGGTCATAGGCGAGTTGTTTCATATTTAGGGTTTGCTGCACGGCAATTGTGCTGCTACGCATTAGTATTGATGTCAAGAGTTTCTCCGAGATCAAGACAATATCCTTAAAGCAGCTGTTTTCTGGGCAGTAGTGGACTTTTGTCTCTGACTTGCATAAGAAACTGTTTCAATAGAAGCAGCAATCCTGCAATAAAAATCTGATAGCTCTGCTTATGAAATGGATGTCTGGGGTACAATAGGCTCTGACCTTTAGTTCTCAATTCATGATTTTTTTTTCATCTCTTAGAGAAGTGGTGGTTTTCAAAGACAATTCTGTGGGCATTGCTATTATTTTTTGATTGTTTCAGGTCCTTGTTGGAGTTTGTTCTCCTAAATCTCGTCATGGTGTGTGCTGATAGCCATTCAGTCCCTTGGTGTTGTCTATCTAGATCAGCTCTGTCCAGATTTGATTTGAATACCAACTCTGGTTTGTGCAGACGTCAACTAATAAATCTGTGCAGTTGTGATCTACAGCCCTGATTATCAAAAACTTACATGTTTTTCTAAACTATTGTAGTTTCCCTCATGTTTATCTTATTTTATTTTCTGTTAGGGTTTAACTACAAAGTACATCAGAAAGAACAACTGTCTTTGCGTATTATGGTTGAGATAAATTACTTTGGTCTCCCTCCAAGCAAGGAGAAATAGGTTGTCTTTTCTTCTACTAAATCAGGGTATTTTTGATCTACGTAATACATTTCCATGAAACTTTTTTCAAACTATTTTATGCCCTTGTATGGGTGAAGCTAGTTGCATAAAAATACAGTGGTGTTTCTGCTACAAAACCCTGGACACAATTCGTAGTCCAAGGAAATACCTACTTCTGAAACTTGAAATTCCACTAAGTCGGGCACATTCCTGTTGATAGTGGTTCATGTTCTGGCCACTATTATCTCCAATTTTGGGGGTACACTGCCTTCCTAAGATGATGGTTTGTGTGTCAGAAAGGACACAGGTAGGACAGATATCCCCTCAAAGTAAAAGAAGAAAGCAATACCTGTTTCTTTCTGAAAGCATCATAGTTCCAATGGAATGCTCACCCGCCAGTAAATCTTGTTCTTTTTTTCCTTAGGAGTGAGAGTGGATATAATCTTTAGAATCACCTTTTCATCAGGAAGCCTCTATCCTGCTTCTTCCACTTTTGCCAATGCATAGCTGAATGTATTGCTCTGGTGGTGCTCATGGGGTTTTCATTGCATGAAAACAAACTTCTTAGATTTAAATTTGGCTCCTTTCGAGGGTCCCTAGAGTGTAAAGAGTTACAGGAGATGGGAAAACCAGCTGAACTGGTATAGCACTACCTTCTTTTGAGCAGGGCTGTTGATGTCCAGCTGGAGCACTGCCTCCACTTCCTTCCTCTGTGAGCTTTGAAGTTCCTGCATGGGTGCAGTTTCAGGCCATGAATAGCCAGATTTCAGAAGCTATTAGAGCCAGGGATGTTGAATTGCTAAAAAAAACCCAAACCAGTAACCTTTTCTTCCTTTTCCAATGATTTCACACCACCCCATCCCTAAATTATTTTGTGTTAAGCTTTTCACAGCATTTCATCTGCATCTCCCAGGGTGAGCTTTGAAAGGTGAAATTTTGAGTGGCAGAAGTCTGTGCTCCATTAGGACACTACATTACTTTGAAGTGTGAAGTAGAAAATAGAAATACAAACATAAAGGTGATAATGCTTGGTACTTGCTGTCAGTCATCCTCATGGTAAATCTTTTAGAAGGTAGAAGTGTTGTTGTGATTCATTTCACAATGAAGTTGTAGTGTGTGAAGCCAGGAATGTGTTTTCATGTGAATATGACTGCCCATAACTCTGTTCATTACCTCAAAAGATTTGACTTATTGGCTGCAAAGGGATAAAAGAGACCATTTAGGTTTTGTGTTTTAATTTGCGTTGCACCAGGTATGTAGGTAAGACCTGCTATTCAAAGGGACCCCTTGTTCTGTGAGGTTATAAAAGCCTCTAAAAGAGGTTCCTGTTATGTGTTATCAAGCACATAGAAAGTGTATTAAAATAACCGTTGTGAAGTGGCTCTCCATGAAACTAATACATACTTGGAATAAATGTGAACCAGTCTGTCTTTCTCTTCCCTACCTTTGTGCAGTGTACATTTGGTTAATCGGCTTTTAACAATGTAAGCCCTTCAAATGTATTACTATGTATTTACAATGTTTATTTTCCATCCCAATGCTAATATAAAACAGTCTTATTTCTTCAAAATCACGTGTGGGTTTTTTGTGGTGTGATCTTGGAGTACTCTCCCTGTTTTAATGCTAATGATGACAAAATGCAGACTTGTCTGGTTAATAAGGTGGTGTGACTTACTCTTTTGATACAGATATCCCTGAAGAGGAGGCCAGATACTGGACCAGAAAATTGGAACAAATAAATTCACTGGGAGATGATGAGGTAAATATCTAAATTGAAAGCTAAATGTTGCCCTGAATGCCTCATAACTTGCTTTTATTCTTTGTACTGGATTCCTGTGATTAGGGTAACTGCTCTGTGTTCATCACTTACATGTCTTCCCTGAGCTGTTTACAGAACTGTTTTCTCAATTGTACTGTTTAGTGTTAAGTAGAGGAATATTTTTTCTGTGTGCTGGAAGTGCTTGAATAATCTTTTGTTGATGTGCATATGTTCAAAGGAAAGGCAACACCATGCTTTACATCCATAGAGAGTGAAACCATTTTTGACAGGCTGTGGTAGGTTCTCTTTGTGAAATCAAGTCAAAAAGGACTTCTTTTCGGAAGAAGAAGACAGGAAGATACTGAGTCATTCTTTGAATTAAGGACGTGTTGGAGCTATTGGCTTTTGTCCTAATCCAGTTATTAATGGCTCAGTTTGTATGAATCTTGTATTGTAATACCTGCTAGCTATAGCTTTGTTTCCTTTAGTTCAAATTAGAAACATTTGTTTCTAATGTGCACTTGGCTAAATAGCTATAAACTACAAGTTACTTCTTTTTTTTTTCTTAAGAGAGACTGTTACATGAATAAAACTTTTCCTTACAGTTCGTACTGTTTTCAAATTAAGATTTAACGTGTTAATGTGTGTTCTAGAAATTAGCATTTAAAAAAGCAATGCACACATATTGATGGGAGTATCATTGAATAAGAACGTGGTGCTTGCTCAAACCCTTTGATAGGTCTCTTTCTTTAGCAAAGGAGCTTACAAAATATTCTGCTAATGCAGTGACTTCAGGAGATTCTTATTCTGGGATCCTTCATCTATTCTTTTCTGCTCCTTGTGTGAATCAATTGTTTTACTATGCAGAGCAAAGAAAATAAGATGGATTTTCTTTTTGACTGAGGATAGACCCATTTTTGAGTGGATGAAAACACGACTACCTTAGGGCAATCTCTCCTGCCTTCCTAGAAGTCTTGAGAACCTCTAGGAGTGGATGAAAAGCTCCGTCTGTGATTTGTCCTGTCACTGATGCTGCTGTGGTGCCTCCCTGCTCCCGTGGGCTGTAGGAGCAGTGCCAGGTACTTCAGCGAGGCAAAGCTGCCCTCTAGTGCTTCACTGAGCTGGTACTTGCTGAAAGATATTCTGAGCTTTGAGACACTCTCCTGTCCCTGCAGTGCCGTTCACCTCCTTGCTAAGTGCATGCTTTTGTCGAACACCACTGACAAAATCATGTCACTGCATTTGTGACCTAACAATCTCAGATTTATTATGGGTGTTCTCTGTCACCATTGTCAGGACCCCTGTGCTGTGTCTGCCCCAAGGAGGTGGTGGAGTCATCGTCCCTAGAGGTGTTTAAGAAAAGGTTGGATGATGTACTTGGTGGCATGACCTAGATATTAGGGTAGTGTGTTATAGGTAGGATGGTGTGTTGGTAGCAGGATGGCAACAGGTGAGGTAACAGGTTTGGCTAGATTAGGTAATAGGTGATAGGTTGGACTTGATGATCTCTATGGTCTTTTCCAACCTTACCGATTCTGTGATTCTGTGATTCTGTGTCTGACCTAAGGCTCTTGTCCCACATCTGCCAGCCACCCGGAGTGGTGACAAGATCTTCATTGCATATTCCCTAATTGACAGTGACTTGTAGCTCAGGAACTTCCAGAGCCAGAGGCAGTATCCTTGTGTTTGAACAACACTCAATGAATTTTTCTTTTGTGGATGCCAGTTGCCGTTTGAATGCACCCAGGTCAGTTATGTTGTAGAACGGAATTCAGCACCTTAGTTGTGTATTGCCTAAAGAAATACCTTATTTGTGCCTTATTTGCTCTGTGCAAATAAACCCAATGTTGTGAAACCTGCTGGTGGCAGGTTTACTTGGAGAAATTAACTTGATTGATTGACTTGATTGATTTGATTGATTAAATTGATTGACTGATGCTCATTTATCCAGTCTGTGCCACTCAGCTTTACAGATCTCACTTTTTGGGCTGCATAGTCCTAGTCTCTGCTGTGATACTTAGTACAGGACAACATTGTGCCTGTATCTTCTTTTCTATATGTTAAGTTCAGCTGCCTCTGAGACAATGAATGAACAGACTAGAAGTTGCACAGCATTATTCAAGAAGCAGGTTCATGTGGAGTTCATGTGGTGTCATAAAAATTCTTTCCAGCCTCTCTTCCTACCAACATTTGATACTCAGTTTTCATTTTGTGATTGCTGGTAGCCGTCAGGCTAATGCCTTAAAAAGAACAAACTGCTGCCATTTTGGGATCTCTGAGTGTAATAATTCAGAACCCATTGCTGTTCTGTGCTTCTGAAATTGCTCATCAACAGACTTCCTTTCACCACTTTGTCAACCAGTCAGTGCTGTCACATCCAGCAGTTCTTGTTTCCACAGTCCTGATTAGCTCAGTGGGTTGGCAGTCTGCTGGTGATAGTACTAACCCCCTTTCAGGATCCCTTGCACTTTAGGTAGCACAGATTGGAAGATAACCACAGTGGCAGTCTGCAGGTTATCACCTTCCATGCAAAGAACTGTTCATTAATCCTTACCAAATCCAGGCTGACGCTGTCTGCTGGCCCTCTTTTGCACTGGGTGCAGCTCCTGCTTGCTAAGTTCACACAGAATCACACAGAATATTATGAGTTGGAAGGGACCCACAAGGATCATCTAGTCCAACTCACCATCTAACACCCGTACAGAGACTGAAAGCCCATCCCAGAGTGGTAACACAACCTAGTTCCCTCTCAGTCTAGCAGGCCACTCCGAGCCGGAAGGGACCCAGGACCATCCAGCCCCACACCCCCCNCGTCTTGAGTCACTCCTCCCCCAGCTGATAGCGGTGCATGGGGTTGTTATGGCCGAAGTGAAGAACCCGGCACTTAGTCTTGTTAAACCTCATACTGTTGGTGCCTGCCCATCTCTCCAGCCTGTCAAGGTCCCTCTGGAGGGCCTTCCTACCCTCTGGCAGTTCAACATTTGCCCCCAGCTTAGTATCATCTGCAAACTTGCTGATGATGGATTCAATTCCCTCGTCCATGTCATCGATAAAGATGTTGAACAGTACTGGGCCTAACACTGACCCCTGTGGGACTCCGCTGGTGACTGGCCGCCAGTCCGATGTTGCACCATTCACCACCACCCTCTGAGCTCGCCCTTTCAACCAGGTTGTAACCCAGCATAAAATGTTCCCATCCAGTCCGTGCTTTACAAGTTTATCCTGAAGCTTATTGTTTGCCACTTCCTTTGTTGTTGGACCTTTTTTTTCCCCAGCAAAGACTGCTCTCATTATTTCGGTCAATTGTCCTAATTTTCTCATTTCTCTGTGTAATACAAGATAGAAGAGAATAACAAAATAAAACCACTGGCATTCCCCTAGGGAATGCTTTGATGCTGTAACAAACAGCTTTGTAAAAAAGTCAAAGCTGGCTAATTGAAATACCTCTGTGTTCTCCAATTTTACATTAAACAAGATGAAAAATTCTTCACTTTAACTGCTTCCATCTCCTACTGCAGAATTGCTGTCAGCCCACTTCAGTTTTGAACTGTCGGGGCTGTGCTGGAGTGTTTAACCGTAAACAGACTTATAGTCAGTTCTGAGCTCCCGGTCATGCTGACATCGTGTGTGGAGAATCAGGTTTTTTAGGTGTCTAAGTTGTGTTCTCTCAAATCATAATAAGACCTGTGCTTTTAGTGAAGCAGATTTCACCTTAATAAGATGTGCACTTTTTAATGTGTGATTCTGGCATGACAAAAGAGGACACTTCTGGGAGTGTCTTTAAATACAGCTATTATGGAGAATATATTATAGATATTATGCTTATGGATATTATGCGTTGATACTACCAAGGAAATTTTCTCTTATATGTGTCATGCTGTATTCTGAAGGCTGCTTCATGAAGTTACCATTTGCTTTCTTACCTGTCTGTGTTTCTTCCTATTTTTTTTCCCTTCTTTAGTATGCCTTTCAGGAGGAAGTCCAGAAGAAACCATTGCCCAGTGCTGCCTCCCAGTGTTGTAAGTTAGACTTAATTAATTAATTCTCAATATTTTTTTCTCTTTCTTATGTACTTGATTTCCTTCCATGATTAGTTATCAAGTGATGGTACATCTGAACACTATTTTCTTGTTAGAAGTACTTAAATCTCTGTACACCCAGTAACTGTCAGTTATGAAAGCTGCACTCCTCAAAATGGTATTTAAAGCTTCTGATGCCAGGAAGTGACATCAGGCATTGAGTCTTTAACCTGCTGATGTCCTCATGTGCAATAGGAACAGAAAATGTGTTCAAAGTCGCCTAGATTATCAGACCCTTGTAATACTGATGCCAGTAAGAAAATACTGAGTTTTTAAAATGTGACTCAGTCAAGCTCTTTAAACATGTTCTCTTTAAACATTCTGTGCTAAATATTATTTTTATTACTGCTTAATGAAATTTGAACAGGCAGAAAATAGATGGAGACAAGTAATGCTTTATAAAATGCACCAGAGGTTTTGTACTTGATGTCTAATTTCTTTAATATTATGTTTCAATGCTGTGTTGATGGATGGAAAAAATACTTTTACTAATTTCTGCTTATCTCATCTTGCATTTTTTTATGCTTCTGAAAACGTGGATGGAAAAATAACCTAGGAAATACTGTATCTGATCGTGTGCAAAATTAGATTTCTGAAACATTGCTTTTATCCTACAATAGATGAAAGCTCAGTGATGTCTCCTGTGAATGTCTTATCTACTTTTGGCAACAACATTAATAAAATTCAAGTCTCATAATTTAAACTAATCTTTTATCCTCTTCTTCAAATCCTGTAACACTTGCATATTACATACTGCAGCCTGTTTATCCATTAGGCTGATTATAGGATCTCCTCAAAACTAATGATAACATTAGGAAATGCTAATTACTGTTTGCCTTTTTTCAAGTAGAATTAATTTCTCTGTATGGTATTGTTACGTTATCTGCAAAGTATCTTCAACAAAATATGGACATTAACCGACTGCCTAGAATCTCAATGTGCTGTGTATCTGGAACATGTACAAAGCTCCATATGAAAGTATTTCAGCAGTACATACTTTCATTTTAGGTAACACTGAATGTGTCCTCCTTCTCTGAAAAAAAAAAAAAAAGAAAAAAAAATAGTGTATGTAAAGAATAAAGCACCTTTTTTCATGTTTGGTTTGGTTTAATTGTTTGTTCAGTTTTGGTTTATTTTGCTTTGTTTTGTATTTTTTTAAATAGTCAAAAGGTCCCAATTGATCTGTTAAGCCTATGAGTAAGAAACAAGTTGGGAGAAACTAATATTTTAGTAAATCGTCCCAGCATAGTGCGCAGAATTTTTAATGTCAAAAGGTCAAAGAACGACTGTCTGATAGGCAATGTCCAAAAATTATTGTATTATTTGCTGGAATTATTTTCCTGGATCTGTGCCCTGGACTTTGCTTTTGTTTGAAGGAGGCTGGTTTGATTGACTCCTGTAATTATTGGGACGAATGGGTAAATCAGAAGGAATGCTTCTGTGTAGGGAAAATAACTGCACCTGTTCCCACAGCCAGGTGCTTTTACATCTACCTGTAGCTGGTTTCTCCCCCGGAGAACCAGCTCAGCTCTTGCAGACAGACATAGTGAGGAGTAGCACTGCAGCTGCCCTTTTCGTGCTGCCTGTTAATAACCTGCGTCTTCCTTGGAAGTGGCCTTTTACCATCATTAATTGAAAGCCCCTGGTTTAAACAATTACTGTCACACAAGAAATTATTATTCATGGATTAAAACACTCATTGGAATGGATGTTAAACATGTCATAGCAGTATGCGGTTATTGTATTTAAGAATTTTCAATAAAGCTCATGGCACTGCATGTACTTTTGCTTATTTACTGCCTGCGAGTATCCAACATCTATGAATATCTATTTACATGGAAAAATGTAAATTAGACATTTAACATAGAGGTACTTTCGAAAAATGAACTCTCCCTGTATCAACCTGTTCATAAGAATTTTCAGCTTGCCTGGGTGTAGCATAATCCTTTGGAACACCAGAGTTTAACTCAGAAGATGCATTGATTGTGTCTTCATTGAAAGCTGACCTGTCCATGTGACACAGGACCTCAATGCCTTTTACACAGGAGAATGTGTCTAGTATGGAGTGTTCTTACTTACCCTGTGAGTAAGTAATTGATAGATATATTTTTAGATGTAATAAAAACATCCTCAAAAACACTTGTAAGACTCACTCAGTTTTCCATCACGATGTAGTAGATGAGATACTGTGACTGCTGGGAGCAGGACTCAATCAGCTGGACAAAGACTAAGTATTTAGAAGGGGAAACCATGCCCTTTTGCCCCATGAGAATGTCTTCCCAATCCTAAAAAATACAAACCTGATAAAAAAATAAAAGCTGATGCACTACTGAGCAAGAGTGCTGCAAAACACTTCACATAGCTTGCATTTGGAAAAATAATGGTAAATAACTGCAAATGCCACTGGAGTCCTGCTTAGCCTTCTTGCAGGTCTCAGAAGTGTTTTGACTTCATTGTCCTAGCTAGAGGAAATCCTACTCCAGTAGCCACAATCAGATTCCTTAAGCAAGGAAATACGTGTCCTTACATGTTAAAATTAGATTACACTTCTTCCCTCTTCTCCTTCTCTACTTTCCACATGTCTGTTCCCATTCCCAAAAACACCCAAAACTCCTCTTCTTGTGGTTGTTTCCCTCCTCCTGCATGGATGCAACTTGTACTGTTAGCTGCCCTGCGTACAGAGGGGGAGAATGATGGACCAGGATGTATGTGAGAGAAGGGAGGTGGGCCGTGTCTGAAAGTCAGCCTTTGATCTGTAAGGGTGGGTTTTTGTTTCTGGTTGTGTTTGGGCTGCTGCCTTGGCATGGCCCCGTGGGAAATCTCAGCCCAGACTGGTAGCTCAAATTTTTCCAGAGATTATTGGGCTTTCAGACACACTTTGACAGTCTCAAGTGCATTTTGTTCTTAGAAGAGTCTGACCCTTAATTTCTGAGGTAATGTGGAATTTGGGCTTCCTACCTGTTCTTAAATGAAGCAGGTGGTTCTGTTTCATATACACTCTATTCTAAGCTCTGCTGATTTTGGCACTCCTGCCTCTTCCTTTATCATACTTAACCATTTCATTTTTATTTCCTGCCTGCTGTGCTTCCCTGTATGTTTTTCCTGCCCCAGAAAGATCACTTGTTTCCAACTGACTTAACTTTCAATGATCCCAAGCAGTAAGCACAGCACTATTGTCCCCATGGATCCAGTTTTGTTTGCCTTTCTATTAAATGTTGTTGTAATTCTTAATTTTCTGCTATGTCATTGTTGGATAACTGCAGCATCCCCATATTGGCTTTTACCCGCAATCTGAAATTAAACGTGAATTAAAAAGAAAGTGAAATTTTATTATCTGGAAATTCACTTTAAATGAAGCAGATTGAAAAAAATGTTACTTGATTACTTTGGCATTGAGTCAATAACCTCTAAGTTATTTATTGTGGGGAGCTATAGATGTGCTTTCCTTATATGATCAAGATCATTTCTTGCAACGTGGAAGTCCTTTATAATCCATAAGTGAGTCACACTGTGAGTGTTTTAAATGTAGCTCTGACTTGGATCAGTCACAGTGCAAACGGGGATGAGAAAGATATTCTGCATCTTTGCAGAAAAGGTTTGGCAGACGTGGTTAATATCAGCTGCTTTAAATACTGACCTATACCATTTGTCAGAGAGTTTACAAATCTGGAAGAGAGCAGGTTTGTGTAGGAGGAATCCGGTAATTGCCACAGGTTTGCTCAGCATAATTGTCAGGAAAGATAACCTAAGGGCCCCTGAATCAACCAGTTATGTCTGTCCTCTTATCGTTGACTGATAATCTTCCTGAGAATGCTTTATTGTCCCTTTTCTGCATAGATGTTTTCCTTCGATTTCCTTGGGTCCTTTGTTTTGTAAAATCCCTGGTTACTAGGACTGTGGTGGATGATGGGGTGTTTTTTTTGTTGTTGTTGTTTTGTTGGGTTTTTTTTTAATTGTAGGCTTTGTAGTGGTTCTTTTTTATCAGAAGAAGGTAAACCTGTTGCTTGGCAGTGGACTGAATGTTGATACCAGCAACAAATGAAGAAATAACTTCTGCTACACTTTTAGACCAGCAAAAAGAACCAAAACTAGCCTGAGCTTGGTCTGCCATAAGGTGGGAGAGAAAGGAGCAAGATTACATCACTAAATGCTCTCTGGAATGCGTGTGTGTGCACATGCATGCAGGAAAAGAATGCTTCAGTTTTGTTTTAGATACATAAACAGCTTTTTTGTCTACTTAAAGTCTGGCAAAACATTTTATAAACATTACAAGACTGGTAGATCAATTTATTGTGGTGTTATTTCCCACTAATACTTGAAGAAATCTTTTCACAAATATAAGGCAAAATTATTTTAATACCTACAGACTCCCTACTGTTTCAAAGGTACCACGAAGGCTAACTTTGGGAGGTTTCATTCCTGATGCTCACTAGTTTTCTTTTTAGGAGCTCAAATTCCACTGGTGCATCAGGAAGGGTTGTGCACTGCTCTGTACAGACTAACTCTGATACTGAGATGATGGAGCTTTCCTTGGCATTGGTGAAAAGTTTAGTCTGTTAAAAATCCAGAAGATGGCCTTCTTTGCCCCATTCTCCAGGAAACTCTGATGCCATCCACATGGATTTTATGTTTGTGCTGTACTGTGGATACTGCCGTCCTTCTGCTGCCATTACATTGACACTGGATTGGGGGTATCAAATCCTGCTGCTGGGTGAAATGACCCTACAACCCTTCAAATGACCCTTCAAATGTACTGAAATGACATCCTGTTGAGAGAACCAAAAAATCCACTTTAGTACAGTGGTGAGTGTCCCCACCTCTCACACAGGAGACTGGGGTTCGATTCCTGCTGGGGAGGCAGTGGTGCGGTTTAAGAGTTGGACTTGGTGATCCTTATGGGTCCCTTCCAACTCAGAATATTCTGTGAAACTTGTTTTTTTTCTTCTTCAGTAATAGTATATAAAAACGTGATCTGCTGTACCAGTCTCTCAAGGCCAGGCAGCATCCAAACACTTTGAAGCCACTTGACCCTCTTAATTGTTCATAGAGACCTGTGATAGTGGAGGTCAGGCAGCATAGTTGTCTGAATTTTCTGGGAGGTGACACAGCTCTCTTTGCTATATTGGTGTGTGGTATGCATCTAGATTCTTGACGGTTTTTTTCTGGTTACCAGCCTGATTCTGCACTTAAACAACAGAGGTCAGCAGTGTCTCTGGACCAGACTGGTTTGGGAAGGGTAAAGAAGAGGACAATTATTATTTTACTCTTCTCAAGGACAAATGATTGTAAAGATTGTGCTGCAGTCATTGAAAAGCTGTGCTCTAGTAAGAGTAGAACTTCTGGCCACAATGCAATTACAGCTGTCCTCAAAAAATGTAAGTGTAATTCAAAACACCACACATGAATGACTTCTCTCTCTCTTTTTTTTTTTTCCCCCCAATTTGAGCTAAGCTGAAGATAAACTACTTTAATCTATACAAGGGAAAGTATTGTTCAAGCTGTTTTGTGGTAGTCTGCTGGTGGGCTGGGAATGCAAGTTCATTAGCCTCTTTGCTTCTGGATGACTGGCAGCTCCTGTTCCTCTTTGTTTAGGAAAATCCCCTCTCGGAGACTTGTTTTCTTGTGGCTGTGTGGTACTCACCGTCAGGGCTGGCTGAGGGGGTGATAAATCTGCTAAAAGGAACACAGATTCAAGGTTCTGAAATATTCTAAAATATCCACCTGCAATTTTAGGGTAAAACCGCTACTTCAGGGTTGGATATGTCTAAGGAGAAGTACGCAGCAAATGGAATTTAAAAATAAAAATACTGGCTCTGTTAGTATATCATAGTGTAGCAGAGTTTGATTTACAACTGAACTCTAGAGAGGCCTAGAGCTTTTGTTTTGCTGATGATCCCCTAAACATTCTTCTTCAGTTGTTCTTTTCCTAGAGTACAGGTTGCATTCAGAGAGATGGTGACAAGGAAATAAAGCTTTGACTTTTAAATAAACTCCCAACTTAAAGCTCCCGCTGAAATGCTGAACACTGCCAGTACTGATGTGTGTCTCCATAAGCAGTGAACAAACAAAGCAAATACTCAGCTGAACACTCTAGCTTTCATAATTTGTCTAGTGCTCTTCATGAAAGCTGCCCTTTTTTTGGTGCAGATTTTTTTAAGGACTATAAAACTTTATTAGTCATCCTTTAATGTGATAGAAATAGGAGCAAATTAATTTGAATTTTTTTACCACAGTGGAGTATAAACTTAAAAAAAATAGATTAAAGAGTTTAAGATAGAAATATTATTGCTCAGCTTTATGCAAAAGCCATAACTATGTGTCCTTGAGCAGTGAGACTTATACTCAAAGTCCAGGATTGAAAGTCAGAAGGAAAAAAGGCAACAAATCTTTTAGTCTCAACTGCTGTAGAATATTATGTTTCTCTTTGATATTATGCAAATAGGTGATCCACTGTAGTCCAAATTGTATCTCATGAATAGTATATAAATCTTTTGTCATTACCTGTGTTTACATCTCGTGGCCAATTAATCTGTAAAAAAATTTGTAAGATGAGACAGCTGTGTTAGGTATCAGTGCAGTGATAGAAATGTTACAGTTTTTCCACTGTAGATAAAATTAGGTGGACCTCTGCCTGATTCTTTTTACTGTGGTTGTTAATGAGTTGGATAAGCTTGTAATAACCTAATGGTGATCCAAGCCCTGCTGGAATTCTCAGCTCTCAATCTGATTTCGTTTAGCCATAGCAGAGGTGGCCAGAAGAGCCTTTCCCTTCAGTGAAATAAAATACTCCGAAGTTCCATCATAACCTGAATGTGGTGAAACAGGGAGAGCAAGGGGAGAGGATTCTGATGTCACACTCCAGTGTCTGTCCTTGTCTCTGTCAGCTCCTTTTAACTCGCTTGCCTCCTGTGCTTTCTCATTTGGTGTGGTGTTCCAAAACTGAACTGGAAATGGTGGTAATTGTTATGAAACACTTTTGGTCATTCTGCTTACTGAAAACTTCCTTGTAAAAAGCTATTCAACGTATGTTTTATATTTTAGAAGCTCCTTCCACTGAAATAACACCTTTTAGTTTTGGGAATTACATTGAATACTGGAAGAATGTGGATTTTTTATGGAATCTGAGATATGTGCACACTGTGTTGAGGGTATTAGCCAGGAGAAAAGGAGGTTTATTACACCTAGAAAAAAGAACTGACCATGACTTCACCAGTTCTGTTTGTATTCTACAAACAATACTTTATTAACATCAAATACTGTGCAATGACCTGAGCTTAGTTTGTGTTTATAAACTTATTGAGATGGTTTCTGTCTGTGCTCAGCATGGGATATAATGAGAGGATTAAATAATACACCAGCGTGACTGTAAGCAGTGGACAGCCGGAAATGATAATGTTCTGACAGTGGACA